>JAQGCC010000034.1:0-75672 GCA_034698905.1 Xestoiulus laeticollis | reverse complement strand
AATCTAGCATTGCCATCAGCAAGCCCATAAATGCTGCATGGGCATAAATGCATAAATGCCCAGCATATCAGCCAGGTTATAATTTGTGTATGCTTCCATTTTGATGCCACAACTCAAGTAACCCATTAAATGTTCAATATACCAGCTACACATTTGGCCAAAATACAACTTTTTAATAGTGACCTTTGGACCCTAAGTTCATTGGTGAAAAATGATTGCCTTGATCGACTCCTAACACGTACCAGTTTGAGTGTTATGTACAATAAAGCATGCAATCACTACGTACACGAGTGCAAGCAGTGTTTGCCTATGTACAGGGGCAGTGTAATACTTCTAATGTGGTATCTAGCAGTTAGATCGATTTTACTAACCTCCTAATTATAAACTAACTATAATAAGTCTTTAGTTTTAATTGAAACATGACAAGGCAAGACAACTTCAATACATATGTAGTGGAAGTTGGATCGATTTTTCATCAGATTAAGGTTCAATTTAACATTGGACGTTATTCTATACACCAAGTTGTTCGTTTATGTATGTGACACGAGGATCCTTTTCGCTGTCAGGACTTACACTTTTCCACATGTCCCATTCCCAAAAGGAAACCATGGCGTTTACCTTTAAAATAGTGCCAACACAAAAGATAATGACTTTCGCTAATAGAGCATCAATCTTTTGTTAGCACAACATTATTGTTCCATTTTTTTGTTGGCAGTGCCGATTTCATGGGGTTATGTGTGTCACTCTTGTTTACCGACATTGCAAGATAAACACCACGGACGTGACGAATGTTGAATCGCTAGCCGCAGAGCCAGTCTTGGGTTTCCCTGGCAACTCTGTAACCATGGCAACGTGCAGTTGCTGGATTTATCTTCGAAATTTGATATGGTCATGAAACGGGAAACGCAATCGCACTTCAAGTTAGAATTTGCTAAAGTCAACTGATGGCCTAGAAATTATGGCCAATTTCTGGAAGACTCCCATAGCTTCTTCTTGGCAGTACGTTAAGTCGCTCACTGAATTGAGATTGGCACGTGAAATGCATCGTCATTCCTACTTCTTCTAAGGATTCCGACCGTTTTGTATACCGGAGATTTGATTAAAATGTTGGGATAAACTTCAAAAGAATTTCCTATTAAATCGTTTGAGGAATTCATAAACGTACAGCTTTCTAAAGAAGCGGTTCTGCTAAGCCATCTCGCATTGTTTCTGTTGCAGTAACTTCGGACTGCACCTATAGTATACAGTACATTGTTCGTGTATAATGTAGATATCGATCTCTTCAATATAGACTAGCCTAGACTCTCTTCTTATTTTCTAACATGGAATACATATTTTTTTTCTTTTCTTCATCAAATCCCTTAAACCCTAATTCGAGACACAATGACGAACAGATGTATGTTGCGTTCTGCTACACTGCATATCTTAAGTAGTATCTGGGACATTCTTGTATGACGATAAAAAAATAATATACCTATGCATAATCTTATAAAAAGGCGCTGGAAATTAGAAGCATGGCTGTCTTTGTCATGTAAGCTTGGGTGGCAATAAAGAAGATGGACAGAATGTGTCAAAAATGTGCTTCTACCTAGATTTCATTCCAGAACCATGTTGACATCAATAGATCGTAATTGCACACCAGTCATGCAACAAAATTAGGGATATACCAAAAATAATTAGGTAATAAAGTTAATTAAATAAACATGATCAAAACAAGCTTGACACGCCTGTCCTTAAACATAACGTTTCACTAACGCATGCTCAAATAAACATGTGTTGATTTGAATAGACTTTAGTGTTTACATATATATCAACACGCCTCTGTTTCAATTACATAAAGTGACCAATTTTCATAAATTGGTTTTAGTGCACATGTTTTCCTATATAAAATTCACTGTATAGTGACCAGGATGCACATGCCATTTATTTGGCAAGTTTTCCATATACAATATGACCAAGTTCAGTCTGTATTAGCAAGAATTTCAAGTCAATTATAAGGGGAAATCCCTTTATGGGGGAAATTTAAGGTGAAAAGGGATCGAGTGACATAAAACATCTTGCTTCCTGTTCTAACCCTTACACTTATTATACCAATCAGGAGATCAACATTCAAACAAATAGCATTTATGAATCTTATACATTGTACATGGCGGTGAATGACTAATCTTCTATTATAGTCCTTCATTTCATTTTTAAATTGCAAGTTTTTGGAAAATATTTCTGAAAATGGCACCAGTTTCATTAAAAATGAAGCATTTGGAAACAAACATGGAAAGAAAAACAGCTGAATAATTTTAAATTAGAAAGAACTGGGTTAAACGTTATGAAGACTGGGTAAACTGGGTAAAATTGATATTTTGTTGTATTTCTGTGCCATTATAATGACCACATGTATAAAGCGACCGACTTTGTCATTTTATTGGTGGTCAACTTTATGATGGTTATGCTGTGTTCAACTATTATTCTTGGAATGATAAACTTAATTTCATTTTGAGAATCATCTTCAACAACGTAAGCATATTTTGAAAGCTATATCACTATAAAAACAAGACATATGTAAATAACAGCAACTAGATGCTATTTTATATTCTTTACCCTCGAGTTATTTTCTTATAGCATGTTGATGCACAAAAACTATTTCCCAAATTCAACTTTAAACAATGTGGTTTTCTATAGCATTTTGCAAATCTTTACATAGTTGTTTTGTAAACAAAAGTATGCATATTGTTTTAAGTTTATTTTACCTCATAGCGAAATTAGCCTTGGTTTCTTCTCATTTAATCGTGAGAATGTATAACGTGAAATTTCGTCTTTTTCAAAAACATTTGAGTCGATTTCCAGTGTGCATATAAAGCGAAAGATGCATCAAACATAATCATTTCGTTGCATTTACATAACTCGTATGCAAATTTAGAATAAACATGCATAAAACTTGAAGCAATAAGTAAATATAAAGCTTTCAAAAACTAGTATTGATTTAATCATTTTTTTGCAAGGAAAATATAATGAGAATTTATTTAAATGCGTAAAAGGCGTATATATAACAAGAATATCTGAAAATTGCAAACACGAAGAGTTTCTACTATTCTTCCACTACTTCTTTCCCAGTGGTTTAACAAAACTTACGTCGATATTTCTGTGAAAAAGAAGTGGCAGCAGGTGGTTGATGAGCGAAAGAGTCACTGGAGCATTCTTGCATCAAGTTCATTAAAATTGAATACGATGTCCCTGTTTTGGTAAAAAACTTGGAAACATGACGTATGGATGGTAAAGAATTTTTCTTCGCACTTGATTAGTCCTCATCTTCTACTAACGTATAATAGCGTACTTGTCACTGATTAGAGCATGCCGAATGCTAACTTTGACATTTGAAATATTACAATTGCAAGACTAAATGTCGAAAATCATTCTTTGTTATGCAGAAACGATCTATTCTGGTTTTTATAGGATATGCTCGTCAATTAAAAAAATAACTAAATATTTAAGCGCTTTTTCAGGAAGCCACCAAACGGATTTGAGTCTGCTCCAGTTGTATGTAAAAACAATGTCACTGTTTTTATGTTAATCGATTATAAAAACACGTATAATTTAATGAAAAATAATTTAATGCTTGAATTTTATTTGTTTCTAAATTTGATTAAGATGTGTTAGACTAATACAATAGGAAGAAAGGCATAATATGATTATATACATTTTTTTCGCACATTAGCCCACAGCAGCGTATGCTAATTGGAATAAAATAAGAAGTGACAGAAATATAAAAAATATTCACTATATAATATTCATGACGAAAAGGCAAGCAATATGTACCACTCTTTTTAATTTCTTTTAAATGAAATTTGCTCGCTTGCTAATCTGATGATATCAAGCTTTTGGTAATTGATTATCAACATACGACGCCTCAGTCTCTTTGTTATAATTCTTTATTTCGCATTGTACATGTAAGGATTTATCATACATTTTTAACTAACCGTAACATTTAACAAACTTCAAGTCCTGCATAAAGGGTAATTTGATTTTTAGAGCATATGAACTATTTCCTCTTTTGCGTTGGAGGCTAGAGTCGAGGCAATTAGCTGATGCAAATTTCCTTTCATGAATCGAAAAGGCCTTTCCGTTTATGCAACATTGGCACTATATACTGTATAATTAATTACAACACGGCTAATTAATCATCCCCTTCAACCATGTAAAAAGTATGTCATTGTTTTTATGGCACAGCAAGATGTGCTTAGGGTAAGATTAGCTTAAAATACAACATGTTACACATGTTCATGATGTTCACGTGATGTAACTCGTTACAAGCTATTTTGGTAACTAAATAAATTGAATGTCATTTTTAGGAAATGCATGTAGCTGTTTTGTCTCTTCCATAAAGGTGCCACTTTATAATTTGTCGTTAAAACGTGTTCCTTGTAACTATTTTAAACACGTTGACATGTGTCAACTGTAGTGTTTGTTTGAAGCAATGGAATTTTTTGCCAATTTTGGAAACTGTCATTGGGAATTCATTTTGACATAACATGACATCAGCACACCTAGAAATTTTGTGCTATAGCCTACATGTTTTTACAGATTTTTGCTATGTAGATTTAGTCTGAAAGTAATTATATGATAAAGTAATGTGAATTTTATGTGAGTTGATGTTAATCATGCTTTCATTAAATAAGTAGCGCTTGTTTTTCCAATGTTTAAGTTATAAAGTCTATATTATGCACACATTGTTTTTCTAGACAATGAGAAAGTGAGGATAACCAGAATCGATTATGCAATTGTGTCAATATTTTGCAAAGGAACTGTTAATGTTGTCAATTTTATAAAATTGATGAAATGTGAAGTGGTTTGTCGTGTAATGCTTTCTTATTGCACTGTATATATTCTTTAGCGTTTAGTTGACGCAGCAGAATTGGCATTAAAGCTTTGTAATCTTTCAATTTCAGATTGCTTTGGGATTTGGAAATTGGAATCATGTACACTTCAACGAACAACCCAAAATGCAAAGAGAAATCTGTAATTCAATGTTGCATACGTGAAAATAATCTTAAAATCATGCGGTTTCTTGCCTAATGAGTATGCTTGCCAGCAATGAAAAGTATTTTCATCGATGGATTTATTACAGAGATGATTATAGTAATGCAACAACTGAGCCAACAAACAGTATATATATTTTTCCAAAACATGATCCACAAAGTACATAAATGATATCGAGCCAATGGATATAGTGCTTCTTTATTTTCAATTGTGGCATATGTTGAAGATAATCTGATGACAATCAGTTTCTACAATGTTGCCTACAAATGTGATGTCCTTCGTCAAAAAGGTAACATTTTTTTTTCTTATTAAATCATTCTTATCATTATAGTTATGATAGAAGTACCATCTCTATACTTAAATTAATTTTACCCCTTCGTGATGGTTAATTGTCATATACGATAGATACATTCAGAGGGCAAGGATTTGGGACCGTTTTAAATAAAATTTAGAAATGTTTTATTGAATTTAGATGATAGATTTTGTTAACAAGACCAGTGCAAATTTATGAGAATAAAAAGAGGGTAATGCACTTCTATAAATACGAAGATTCGCCTGGGACTTAAGCCCCTTAAGAATATCTTTGCACCCAATAGCACGATAAAATTGCTTCTATTGATACAGTTGAGATACACGTAATGGAAAACGTGCTTTTTAAAGGAAGATAGACACCTATGATGGATGGTATGCAAGGTAATCCGATAAAAATTCAGAAATTCGTATCCAATTTGAAATTGCTCAAGAATTTATCAAACCAACGACAAGTCCAGTTCAATTTCAGCATTTGCAATTTTGAAAAAAAAAATACCTCGTTGTCTAAAGCCAGGAAATTGAATGGGGGAAAATGCCAGGCCATTTTTTTCTGTTAGAATATGGAAAGCACTTGAATTGCAAAACAAAAATTCTATGTATGTGCTATCTAAATGCATGGTTGCATCTATATAAAAAAGATTTCTTAGAAAAGGTTGGCAACTCAATTACACATGTTTACACCGTTAAATGAAAAGAAAATAATAAAACTAACAAAGGTGACTGAACGGATTCAATCACTTGAGGGTATAATACAGAAGCTCTTAGATTAAGTAGAAAAGCTTCTTATCGAAATACATGCACTGCCTATGTACCATAACAACAACTGTTGAAAATCCTCCTTTGCACTTAAACGTGCGAACATTTTTCTAGAAGCAATTGTTTTAAGAACAAAGTTCTTACCATTCGATTTGTTCAAAATAACAAATTTAGTCTTTAAAGATGAACGTATTTAATACTGACCACAATGAACATGCATGCACATGCTACAATCAGTAATTTTAGGACTATTAATTACCCTTATAAGAACCCTCTTTTACACTTGGTATTCATCACTGACCTTTTCTGAACGATGTCCAAAATAATTGATTCTGTTTTTATGTTATGCATGTTACTTAAAAATTTCATGACTCATTTGTGTAATAAAAACACAAAAATATCTGCAGGCAGCTGTCAAAATTTAATGCTGATAGCTGTTAGCCCCAGGCCACACTAGGCTGTTTCCGCGCGTTTGGCTAGCCTCAAACAGGGCATCGAATTTAATTTAAATTCTAGAATTATAAAATTTGTACATTAATATCTCGTGCAGAAAGCCTTGTTTGAGACTAGCAAAACGCGCGTTTCCAGCCTAGTGTGGCCTGGGGCTTAGGCTCAATACACACGAACCTCTTTGTTCCTGAACACTGCAAATGAAAACACCTTAAAAACTGTCCACGAAATAAGTCGTTATGATGAATCTCAAGAAATTTAACTTACTTTAAAATGCTTCTTCTGCATTTCTTTTGTTTACTGTCTTTTTCTTGCATTACAAAATGCAACTAATTTTAAGTTTTAAAAAGTGGTGAAATTGCGATGCATCTTTGCATTTTATTTCGTGTAGACTTATTTAAGATGTTTTGATTTGCAGTGTACGGAGCCAGATCGCAAGCATGATTTTTCCCTTCATAAATTTGCCATAAATCAAATATAAGTGTTGAAGTCACGTGATCATGCACCTTCAATATATATTTTTTTATTTGTATATTACTCGTCTGTTTCATATATTTTAGCTAACTGATGATAAATGAGCTTTCGGCAGCTAATTTCAGGTTATGCAGATCGGACTTTACAGACTCGCTTGCTTACATATTTTTAAAAATTGCATTTTTTAGAATATTATACACCAAACAAAATTGCCCGCAATGCACCAGCAATAGAAACTGCTATTAAATTTTGTAGATACGCCATTAGTAGATAAAAAAGTAGATAAGCTGGCTTATTGGTAAAATGAAGCAATGACACAGCCGTGCATTTCTCGCACAATCCCATTAAACCTTAACAGGAGCTCATTGAGAAAAAAACATAATGGATTTGCATGTTGTAGAGATAATGATGCAAACTGTTTGAGTTTCACAAGAGGTTGGATGGGAATTAGAAAAGACACTTAGTGATATGAAAGTTTATGTACGTGACATATTTTGAACATTCAATTGCCATTCATAACCTCTCCTTATGCAGCTGGAAATGCTCTTGGTATTTTTATCAAGAATAAAACATTGTTATTATTTGCCATATTCCAACCCACATGACGTGCCAGCAGTTTTTTATATTTCCTGCAGTATATTGTAGTCTTGTCGTTTTTCTTATTACAATTTTACTTATTGATGTTGTTGTTATTTATTACGTTTGCTCTTATTGAGGATTTATGAGTTAGTATTCCGGCTGAGTAGCAACTCGAATACACTCCTTGAACGAAATAGCGATAATGGCATAAGATTTCGTTAATCTTGTGGAAACCTGATCCATACCATAGCTTCATTCATACTTTTTGAGTTATGATGTAGAAAAAAACAAATATGGCAACTTTGACGTAATGTTTATTTAGATTTATTTTGTAAGTAGTTTTACGGTTTTCTATACTTTGTTCAGAAAATAGGACACTTTATTGCACGCCAACACAAAAATAACAACAGTTCTACATTTTAGTGTTTTTAATGACACTATAACAATGCACAGAAAACACTTTACTTAAAATGTATTATGTCAAGTAAACCTAGAAGTTGAAAGTACATGTAGTTAAAAAGCCAAGTTTAACTATATGCTTGAATGTGCCAACTACCAATGTATATGAATTTTCACATGTACTCTGGATTCTGTAATTATAGTGTAATATATGCATTGATATTTATTAGAATTTAATTAAACAATTTCAGATTGTTAGTTCCAATGCATCAGCACCAAACGTTGACGATGATGCAAAAGAAAAAGGAATTTCAAAGCCAAGGACATTGGTACTATTTAAATCTGCCGATGGACAACCAGGTACGTCTTCTTTATTATAAAATAATTTAAAATTACTAATATTCGTCCCATAGTAAATTTTATTTAAAGACAATTAACAATTGCCAAATAATGCATGTGTACATTCTACGCGTATTTACATAATAGTGGCTTTAACTGTTTTTCAATATGAAACCCAACAAATGTTATGTTAAAAATGTGGTAAATCATAAAATTGTTCATAACCCTTAGCTATCATACCGCATTTTTTAATTATAATCCGAGATTAATAAATTTGAATAAAAAGTGCCCCTTAAAGTAGGCAATCACTGCTAGCTTTAATGAGGGCATGGTTTGCCCGCTTATTAACCTCTGGATTCCGATAATTTTAAGATTTACATTTCATCAATTTAAATTATTCAAATTTCAAGCCTCTGACATTTAAAGTGCTTAACTGAGGTTATTAGCATGCGAGCGATATATTGAAAGTTTTTATTCATTAAAAAACATGGATTTCTTTATTAACAAACATCATGAAGGAAAATATCCATAAACAACTCTTTATTTTTCTCAATTATAGTTAAAGAAAGAAATGCCACATCACCCGTGCCTGAAAATGCGGATATGTCACATCTTACAGCGGAAGAAATATCCATTCTTGAAAAGGTTTTCCAAAAGCAACAGCAATTTGAGAAAGAAGAAGCTACAAGAAGGTTAGAAATTTTTTGATTCATTACATTACGTAATAGTAAGGGTAAAAATAGTTACGGGGCATGAAATAGCATGAAGCATGGTATGATCTGAATGCAGCATTCCGATTGGGCAATCGGAAAATCCCGCCATCGGGACATAACCAATCGGAACGCTGCATTTAAGATAATGCCTTTCACCATGCTATGTCAAATAACAGCGTGAAGCATGGAATAGCATGATGCATGGCATGCTCTGAAATGCAGCATTCGTTTGGTTTCCCGATGGCGGGAATTTCAGATTTCCCAATCGGAATGCTGAATTTTAAATCATGCCATGCCTCATGCTATTCCATGCCCCCACGCTGTATACATAGGTTTATATATAAACCTTATAATAGCTATAAAGTGCCTCAAGAAATTATTAGGGAATACATCTAAATGATTACAGAAATATTGTATTTATAAATAACTGCATATTCAGACTGACACAATTTTATGATGCAGGTAGTTCTCCAATCTTATATAATTCATAAGTCTTAGTAAATCCTAAGTAGGCGTACTTGATTATTTCATTTCATTTAGGTCTTGTTAATGGCATTTCCGATATGTTAGTGCTTGCTAAGCTATGCTATTTATTACTTTAAGAGTTTTGCAAGCTCAGGCACAAATCCACGCACCTTTGTTTTCATGGCCTGTATAGGCTTTATTATCCATCTTGCCTTTCATTTTCTTATCCACATATCTAATTCTTCTTCCTGTGATGTTTCTGTAATGAGGTTCTTGTCTCTCCAATTGTGACAAGCATTATAATCTTTATTAGGGCTTTCACTCACTGTTTTATGTATGTAGTTGTCAACGTTTTCTATCCTATCGCCGAACACAGCCAATTGCGGCATCCTACTCTGCTTTTAATCCTCCACACAAAAAAACATACTTTACATCTGTTTCGTGTAATACATTTAATAGTGAACCGTCGTTTACAATGCAAATGTGTAGTAGACTATGTTTATTACATGCCGTGAAGCTTTTTCCAAAAGATAAGAAAGGAGTGCAGCTGTTTTAACCTTCTCTCTTTTCTGTCATTGAGTTCATGAATAATTGTATTTTGCTACCAGAAGAAACGAATTCTTATCAACGTGCATACATAAAGAAAACAATAGCATTGACAAGCATGGAATCTTACTAATTGAATTTTCCAATTCTATGGAATTTGCACTTAGATTAATAATTCTGTTCCCTTTCTTGCTGTGTCAGTTTTCTGTTTTTTACACGTCTGAATAGCTTTCATGGACTATATTATATTTGGAATATAAAAATGTTTATCTGCTTTTCTAAGGAATAAGGTGCTGTCACCCACGCCAAATTAATAGGCTAACACAGTGTTTCTTACCTGCAGGCATATTTTTCTTCTAACTGTGGTTCGTTGTTTTTCATTGAATTGTAGGAAATCTGACTCTCCAGTTAGACCAACATCGAGGTTAAACTCTTGTCGGATTTGCTTGAAGGGGTTAGCTGCAACTGACATTTATCATACTTGCTGCGAATGTCAACAGAAAGTATGCGAAGATTGTAGTTCATATTCCAAGCAGGATGAATCCAATTCTGATGTTAGTAAAAAGCTATCTATATATCATTTCCTTTACACAATATGCGTTTTTCTTACGTTTTTATTTTGCAGACGTGAATGAATAACTACACTAATGTTCTTTAAATTACCAATAACAAATAAAATTTGCTGACCATTAAACATTTATAAATTATTTTCCAAGCGTAGGTCCAACTTGTTTCTTTTTAGTTTTCTTTGTATAAACGTTATACATTATTATTAAAACTAGTTTGAGACGAAACCTGATGTCTCATTAAATAAAATAACTCATAAACATTGAATGTTATTGAACCAAAATAAGAAAACATTACTATGTCCAAATTGTACGGAGTCTTCAACTTGCATTGAATTAGTTTGTATATCTCTGTATGAGACAATCAAGGAGACCTAGTAAAACCCCAACCCTAGTGAAAAATCTTATTAGGTATTATAGAGGAAATCTATGAGATTATGGAACGTATTTATTAATTATGAGACCATGGAACTTTATTAATTATAAGACTATATGGAACTTTATTAATTATGAACCCATGGAACTTTCTTAATTATGATACCAATGAGACTTGCTAATGAGACTACTGATACTATATGAGATCCCAATGTGACCTAATGAGACTCCAAAATCAAAAGGATTTTATTCTATGAAAATCTATGACAAGAGTTTCATAATAATAGCATTTTATGAGTATATTATGAGACTTCTCCTTCATAAAATTTTGTTCAACAAGATTTGTAATTTTCAATTGGTATAAAAATAGGATGTTCCATAATCCCATTATAAGCAATGGTGTCTCATACAATGCGATTTTTCACTTAGGATTATAGTCTCCGTTATTAAAGTGAAGTAAATATAACTTTTCCATCTTTATATAAAAAGTTAAGTGTTGAAAAAAAGCTTTAATACATTCAGTTTTGTTTTTCTGCAAGTTTTATAAACTGCTTATGACACATACGTATGACATTTTTCAAGATAGACATATGAGAACGGGGAAAGGGAAAATGCAAAAAATCAAAACGAAACATATTTGTATTGCTGCAACGATTCAATTTCTGAAACTCTATCTAAAAAACCTTTTGACAATTCTGTCAACAAATGTATAACTCGTATAGTGCGTTGACATTGCAAGCACTGAAGCATAGAAATAGGTCGGAAGCCACTGCTTATCTTTATTCTTTTTGAGTTATTGGGTTCATTTTTGTATGTTTGTATGCTAGCAGAACAAGAAAGAAAGTTGTTTTCTGCCTACATCCTGAATTCATGTCACGCAAAACCATGGCATTGTATGATAGACCACATTTTTGATCTGTTGCCAAGACCCATTGCAACTTGGACTGATACATTTTATCCAATGTTTATATAGGAATCTTTGTATTTTTTTCTGTATTTTTTATCAAAGGACTCGTGGATGTGCAGTATATGCCGGAGAAAGTTAGCTGATCAACAAAAAACCTATGATCCAGACGTCTTGTCGCGGATTGCTAGGCGAGGTACCCTTCGTAAGTCGGTGAGTAAGAAATGCATTATTCACACGTAATAAATGATATATTTATAAGACACGATGGCCGAAAGTGCGCTATAAATTCACGGACCCATGTGTTGGGAAATGACGTAATAAACACTATGGCGAAACAAATGCGTTTCCTGGGATATATTACATTGTGATGTGGACAAGAAAGCAAAGTTAGAATGGAATCAATGACTGGTCATCAGAAAAAGGATTCATAAAATATTTTGATATGAATTGACATCGAGATTGTCGATATAGCATTTGGGATCGTAGTTTTATTCCATACCATTTTGCATTGGTGTAATGGTAATTTTTGTATTTAAGAGTTGAAGTTTACAACTTTCTTGTAAACCTTCTTGTGATCTTCCGTGTGAATTAACTTACAATTTCTTTCAAACAAGTTTGCTATTGTTTGTTTGTATGTATATGCCTACATGTATACGATGGTTTGAAGTTTATGAATGTATAACAATAAAAACTGTTCATTGTACAGTATTTTTCAACATGCAGTGCACGTACATAACTACAGTCGGCTCTCGTTATAACGAACGCCAATGGAATGGGACATTCGTTCGTTATATCTTGCGTTTATTATAGGCCTACTAGTTCTTACACATTTTTTCGCTCCTAGGGGGCTTTTCATGACTTTTAGTTTTCACGTACTGAAATGACATAGTTTTTTATCCCAACAGTACTTAATTCTGTCTTCTTAATTCAACCAATCTGTAATAGAAATGAACATATGAATCTTAAGACACAAAATGATGTTCTTTGTCTCTGAACAGCCACTCTGTTCGTTATATCGAGAGCCGACTGTATTTTCTAACTTCTGAACTGTTTACTGATGTCATCTTAAGCAAGCAGAACTGCCTGTAGTTTAGTCCTAGATTTAGAAAATATTCCAGACATTAACTGTTGGATAACGCAATTTTTCATAGACGTATGATTTTTATATTTCAGTCTGGTAGTGATATACCAACAACAACAACACAAACATCTCTTACCACCGATGATGCAATTGACACAAAGCCAAACCTAAGGCCCAACACCCTTAACACGCTATCAGGGACGCCCATAAAAGGCGACGATGGAAAAAGTCCAACCTGGGGAGATATGAAAGAGCAACTTATCCTACCAAAGGGCTACAGTCACACATCCCAGCAAAGACAGGAAGTGAAAAAATGGTTCAAGGAGCAACAGTTTGCAGAAACAAGCAGCAGTGCTCCTCAGACCCCTTGTGGTCGTACCAATAAAAGCTTTCATAACAATGCAGTGTACGACACCCACCGCACCAGAAAACATGGCAGCGTAGTAAGACCTCCGAATTCCGAACCGGAAGACTCCGAGAGATATAGCACCAATATTCCTAGCGAGTACAGGAGCTTGTTTCCTGAAAACGGAACTGATAGTCAGATTCGGAGGCGAAATCACGAATTACGTCACGTCAATTCGGACAGTGGTGGGGCTTCTAGTGTAATGGGAAGGTATCGCCTGTCCACCGAAGTCCTGAACGACAGGTAAGGCTTGATGTCCAAATTGATCAGTTATTCTGTTACTATATCCCCAGAGGAAAAATCCTTACATGTATGTATGGATATCCACAAAATTGTATGGATACTTATGGATATCTATTTTACTTTGTCCCATTACTTTGATATCCACATAAATTTAAGTCATTGCCATGGATATCCATAGTAATTTCGTTCATTGACATGGAAAATCCATTATAACTTTATCCATTACCATGGATATCCATAGTAATTTCGTCCATTGACGTGGATATCAATACTATGATATCCACATAAATTTAAGTCATTGTCATGGATATCCATTATAACTTTATCCATTGCCATGGATATGGATAGTAGTAATTTCGTCCATTGACATGGAAAATCCATGTCCTGGATCCACATAAATTTAAGTCATTGTCATGGATATCCATTATAACTTTATCCATTGCCATGGATATCCATAGTAATTTCGCCCATTGACATGGATATCAATACTTGGATATCCATAATAATTTGATGCATCTAAATGATTATCCAATATAACTTTATCAATCATTATGGGTATCCATAAACTTTGCACTGCACAATTGGAGCGAGGCAATTATGCAGTTTTTATCCATAAGCACTTATGTTAATTAACTTACAGATTTTTGAATAAAAGAAATCCACTTGTGGATATATGGATAGCCATTAAAGAAATTCACTTATGGACATATATGGATATCCATAAAAGAAATCCACTTATGGATATATGGATATCCATAAATAAGAAACCAAATCTCCATATTATGAATATCCATATATGGATTTTTTTCCTCTGGGATAGTAATCATTGAAAATCTGGAATCCCTTTACAGGCTTTTCCTTCAGCGTCAGTCACCTTCCACATCAGACAGCTCATTGGAGGACTTCCGGCGTGAGGAGGCCAAAGAACACGAATACTGGCGTAGGAAAAAAAGTAAAGTGAAACGGAAGTCAAGAATTCAGCGTCAGAGAAGCTACCACGATGACCTGGAGGGTGACCGAGGAGATAGGACAGGTTCCAGTAGAAAATTCGGCAACGCCAGTGGTGCCGAGGACGATGACGATGGTGTGGACCAAGACAAAGCAGGCTATTCTTTCAACCAGGACTTCCAGCATCACAATCCTTCCCAGGATATGCTCAGTGTGCCAGGGCATTCCAAGATCTACAGGCACCACTCTTGGGATGCCAGTATTGCCTCTCGAAGGTACAGCTCTGAGAGCTCTGACATTAGCGACGTTGGAGCGGACTATCAGGGCTCCTTGGAGCACGAGGGAGGCGAAGGTCAGGGGGATGAGTATCTCGGTTTGGAGCAGGAGGACACGCTTCATCCCTCACATTTGAACTTCCTGAAACCGAGGGCGGTGAAGAAACTCTCCCGCAAGAAACCTGTGGAGAGTGAGGAGGACTATGATGCGGAACAGTCGGCGGCCATGGAGAGCAGTCCGTCTCCGGAGAATACGGACAGACATTCGTTTCACAAGTTGGAAAGACGAACTTCCTCGGAGGAAAATGATGTTTTCAAAGGGGGAAGGTATAGCAGAAGGTCAAGTCAGAATAGCACCACATCGCAGAACAAGATCCCTATTGTGGAGGTTCACGTGGTGGAGCAGTTTGGCATTGATAGGAAGGATTTAAAGTAAGTCTCAAGACGTCTTTACTGAATCTGTGATATTAGATTTGTCACCTGATGCTATTTTTGTGTGGGAAAACCTGGATTTTTATTATACTTGCATGGTATAGTCACGAATCTATGATCATGAAAAATCATTTGTAACCGTACGTGAAATTTTCATTCCTGTGATTGTGGCATTTTAAATTCTGGAAATCCACAATTGGAAAAAAGGAAAAATATTACGACTTTTAGAAAAATAAGTTGTGAGTCGAAAAATTACTTTACCAATAATGTAAAATAAGTATTTGGACGGTACTGTTCTTCATGTGGTAGTTTTAATTCGTCTATATCTATATGTATATGTATGCAATATGTCGTTGAATACATTTAATGGTAGAAGTTTACTTTAGTCGGCTACTGCTATCTCCTAGCCTCCTATGCAGTCCTAAACATGAGCAGTTAGAGCTCGTAGTGTTTCAAATCTAACATATATTGGCCTTATAGACCTATTACTAATTATTTGGACTAAGCAGGTTGAAGTAAACTTATACCAATTTAATTCAGACCTAATTTTATGCTGAAATGCGTTTATTTTTAGAAAATGCATTTTAAAATATGTGTTAATTATAATATTTCTAAGGAAGTTGTGGCTAGAGTTTTTGCTGTAATATTTGTTACAATACATAATAATATATTATTACAACATAAATATACATGCACATCTAAAGTGCATATTTAAATCTATGCAATTGCGACCTCGCATATTAGCAATCTAAGATGTTTTATTTCATCAAGAAACTTTATTTTTTAAACTGCACACACATTGCAGAAAAAAGGAAGTCAATCTCTAACCAAAATTTTATTAGAAGAATTATAATGTCACTATAAGTTGATGTATTTTAAAAATGGGTTTGCTAAAAGGAAATGCATTTTTTCTGAATGACTCATATTTTGCGGCTTACATGTATATGCATAAAGGCAGTGCATTATAGTGATGTAGATTTTGGGAGAAACATTTCAGTATTACTACATTTTCCGCAGCATTATAACAGTCTTAATGCATTGTTGAAATATTCAGCATTTCTTCCATCGAGACATCTTCGGATTACCCTAACATAAAATAACTGGAAAGAACTGCAATGTATTTAAATAAAGTGCAGTGCATTTTTTCTTAGAAGATCACAGGATATAAATGAAGTTCCGCGCTATTTCCTTATTCCTTCTCTCCTGCAAGAATCATGGCATTACTGCAGTAACCAAGAACAGCTTCATAAATTACTACTTCTCCAATGCCATTTTTTTTCTCTCGCTCAGGGTGGATGATGGAGCATTACCAAGTGAGAAAAGTGCTGGACGAGCTCTTCCAAAAATTCCGAATCACTCAAGTCGATTGGTGCCTACACCTCCTGTGGTGACTCCGAAAACGAGACAATCAAAGTCGGTCGATTTGACTAATCTGGGCAGTTGTAACGAAAGAAACTCCGAAGTCTTGCTTAGACGCTCTACTCTAGCCGATTTCGAAAGTGTGAAAATTGTGATAGATGACGTTGACTCGGATCACTTAAGAGGCATGTATTAATCTTATTCTTACAAGTCGTTGCGGAGGTACTGACAAGTTGATTGCATTTTCGCACGCTTTGCCCTGTAGCACATGGGAAATTTACAGAAGCGAATGGGTAATGATTCTTCCCCACTACACATGGAAACATTTAAAGTTGATCGGTGTGCATCAATATTACAATTGCAGTGGTGACTGTATACCCTTGTGTCTTAGTCAAAATGAAAGGAACATAATGAAATCCTGTATTCAAAAGAAATGCATTGAGCAAATATAAACCTATTGTAGAAGTCCCATACAACTCTATTTGAAATGGATTTTTTAGACTTGTTGTTGAATGCATGCTTGTTAAAAGTGTTAGAAAAGACAGGTTTCAAAATTATCATAGATGGATATATTTATTTTCGTGAAATTTCAAAGTACAAGAATTAAAGAGCTTATGAGCACTTATTGAGCATCGTCACTAACAATAGAAACGACGTAGACACTTAAGGGCTTCGATTTGAAACTAGGTTGTGAAGAACTCTTTTCATACTAAGCTACAATATCGATTAGTACATCATTGTCAAAATATTCCATTATTATTAATCTCATAACGATGCACTTTTCAGATAATCCCGTGTGTGGGTATTTTCGTAGCTTATTCTTTCACTACTCCATGCGTATAACATTTATCACGTTTTGTATATTATTGTTTTAGATAAATCCAAGAAAGTGTTGCAAAGAAAAGTCATTCTTAGCAGGATGTCACCAGATGGTGGACAAAGAAGTAAGATTTGGCTATGTTATTCAATTTTTGATTTAATGAACAAAGTGTGCTATATTGCTATATTGCCCGATGGCAGGCAATCACTGCATGCATCGGTGCTAGCAGTGATTGCCAACAATTATATTCATATATCCTCAATTTATAACATGATAATCGTAAACAGATTGTTTAGACCTGACTTTATTTTTTTTATGATCAGCAAGAGGATTTGGAATGCGTGTGGTTGGTGGTAAGATAGGAGAAGATGGAAGACTATTTGCCTATGTGGTTTGGACGGTACCTGATGGACCTGCAGAGCTGAATGGAATTTCCAAAGGTTAGTCTTCCTGTTTATGTTTTTATTAATATTCGTAATTTTATTATTGTTGATAAAATGTCATAATTGTATGTGCACGTAGGTGACAAGGTATTGGAGTGGGATGGTGAATCTTTAGTTGATAGAACGTTTGAAGAAGTTTCAGCCATTATAGATCACTCTAGAGATGATGTTAGTATCGTGACTGAACATATAATTGAAGGGTAAGTTGTAAATTATGCTTAACATTTTAGTTTATTTTTCCGTTATGAGAATAGAGACCAACTATAAAAAAAATCTTGTTTATTGTAGTGCACGACATGGAAGTTTTGATATAGGACATGCTCACGAACACATTTTAAGAAGATGCTCTGAAGGAACTGGTTTAGGCAAGAATGCATTCTATTTTATGTTATCCAGGAACTAACTAGTGTTCTATGTTCAACTTAATTTTTATTTTTTAAAGATATGTTAGCTGCTGAAGGGCATATTAATGACCCACAATCCACTCGTAGAAGACTCCCAAAACCACCTGTAAATAAATTAAATTTCTCCGTTTGCATTCTTTATAATTGTTAAATGGTACAGCAAAAACTTCATACAAATTTTCAGGAGCTAATTCAAGGAGCCATTTCTGGTGAAGTGCAATTGGTTGTTTGGTACGATCCAGATCAACCAGTGTTGGCCATAACAGTTGTGGAGGCTCAGGATTTGCCTCTAAGAAATGACAATAGTTTACCTGAAACCTATGCTAAAGTTCGCCTTCTACCTGAAAAGTACGTATTTGGGGCTATAATTTTATTTACTAGGTTTGGCATGTCTAATAATTTCTTATTAAATTTAAATTCGTATTACTTGTTAAAATTTCTCTTAGAAACAACTGTTCATTCAAAACCCCAGTTTCAGAAGCCTCCACAAATCCCTCATGGAATGAAATTTTCAATTATACAGGAATTAGTAATGAAGAGGCAAGTATATGTTGCATAACTTTTATGCAATTTTGCTTACGAGTATTAAACACAGCATTCTTTTGATTTCAGATATTAGAGAAATTCTTAATAGTGTCCATTTGGGATATTATTTCTTTAAATGAAAAGCGATCTTTGGGGGAAGTAGTTGTGCAATTGCGTAAATGTGAAATGGATGGAAGAGCAGAATGGTAATTTGTTTATTGACATTTTTATTCAAGATTTGTATAAATTTTTATTTAATTATAACGTATATTTTGCTCGTTATTGTTTTAGGTACCGACTGCAGGATCGTCGTTCACTCTTTACAGCAGCACATTCAGCACCAAAACTTTCATTATCTACAAAATCATTATTAGTACCCCAACCAGAGGATGATATTTTGCATAATTTGAAACTTAAAAGGAAGGAATTTCAAATTCGGTCGATGTCTGGTAAGTGACTTTAGCATGGCACACAGAAATTTAAAGTTTGTGTCAATTACATGTATATGTGATTATTTTTCCCTTTTACTCATTTCATAAAGATGATATTGACGAGCAGCTTGCTCTGGAATTAATCGGACATATGGTTAAAAGTACTTCTGTTGATTCCAAATGTGAGTACAACACCTTGTAAAAGCAATACTAAAAAGCGTGCCAGAAAGCACTAAGTGCAAAAATCAAATTTTGTTTTCTAATGTAGTATTACATCCTGAGCAAGCATGGAATCGTGATAGACGCAGAAGTTCTTCAGGTTCAGAAAAATCTGATGCAAGCACGCACAGTTGCCCCCACACTTTGCCTTCAACAAGGAATAATTCCATTAGTGCAGATCCATACTGTGGTATGTTAATTAGAAATATGGTTTTATTTTAGGGATATACAAGTTTGGAATTTTTTATGCTAGAAATCGTTGGTGCACAATAAACTTCCTGTACGTAGTTTAAGTTAATATACTATTTAATGATAAAAAATGTTTTTAGATTATCAACAAATGAAAGAACATCATCGGACTAAGAGCTTTAAAATGCCCAAAAAAGATATTCTGAATACATATCAAGGTAAGATGCTTACTGCACTGCATGGTTTAATTAAGCTTGTGAAGCAACATCATTGGGAAATTTAGAATGCATGATATAGTTAAGTATACGATAGGACAAAAATGTTATGCTCAACTTTACTATTAAGAAAGATAAGCGATGTTATTGGAAAACAAATTGGCTTATATAGTTATGCAACTTTTGATCTAGCAAATTAACAACATTGCATCGCAAAAATCTCATTTATTAAATCGATTTTCTTGGATGAAACCATGGTAACCCATACATCGGAAATCATTTTCTCTACCAATGATTTTGTCAAACATGGAAAGCTACTCTCCACTTTTCAATTTTACCAAAAAAGATGTGGCAGTAAGATCAAGTAATGATAGGCTTACAAATGATAAGATTTGTTTCTACTCAATGTTTCTTTATTGATCTTACTGTTAGGTTTTAGAAAGCCTACCCAGCTTTGGAAGCAACAGTTTTAGCATGAGAATATATAATTATATGAATAAATAATTAAAATAATTTTATTTCAAATCCGCATTTTTTATACTAAATTCCCCAATGATGCTTTCCTATTTCTATTTATGCACTTTGCTTTTTTTGATAATTATTGATGTTATATTAAGTGTTGCTTTAAAAATGTTCTATTTATCCTCTATATTTGAAAATGTGAAAAGCCATTCTGAATTTTAATGAAAAAATAAATAGTCAAAACTTAAAATTCTATATTTTTAAAGCAACAAATACTGATCTTACTTACACTGCTCTCTTATTTCTTATATTCTTGTTTCTTCTTTTGTACTTTCCTTCCTGGACTTCATCGTCTTCACCCATTTCTCACCCACACGTCTTTAAATTTTCTTAACTATCTAATTGTTGTGAGTTCAGATATTCACATAGAATCTGATACAGAGTCTGAGCATTAAGATGTTATTAAGTTTATGACTGTATAGGCTTAGAATGTCATATATCTGCATGATTGAAAAAAAAAACCTGCTGCAATCATTTGTTTCTCTTTATTGTTACCATGTCATAATCGAATCGATGTATGGTCAATGATATGTTTGAATGTAGTTGTGTTTATAAAAAAAAGCTTTTATTATTTGCTTTTGGAATCGGTAACTTTAAATCCACTGTAATACAATCCCCTTCTGATTTTAATAGAAAATAATGGACCACGAAAATCGATGACAAAGTCTTCAGATAGATTGTCGAGATCATTAAGTCTTAAAGGAGACAAACGATGCATAATTCCAGGTAAGAAATAATATATGAATTGTAATAGTGAAGTAAACAGATTCTGTAGGGCCCATCCATGTCTTTCAAGATGACAGATAGTCTGGAATCTCCAATGGCAGAGACTCCGATCAATTTTTAAAATTTTATTTGACAATGCATGCATAGTGTAGAATCTATAGTGCCTTCCATTATATTTATTAAACTAAAAATATCAGATGTGAACATGTTTATCACCAGCACATCAGAATTGAATTCGGGTTGCAGAATTACAATTTGATACATTTTGCAGCTGATTTTCATATAGAATTCACCTCTGAATTTGGGAATACCTTATTGAAATTCAGTGTGTATTAATTCCCATGTAATGGGCATTCTTCATTTAGGAAACGATGGAAATTTTATAAAAGGTAATGATTGAATAAATCATGGTAAAGACAAAATAAATCCTGTGAAACATGCTTTTTTTGAGAATTATTCTTTTGCATTGCATATGAGCAATAAATTATATTTTTGAATGGATTTCAGTGCCAAAAGAATATCTTGTTCCACCAAGTGACAAAAGGTGGAGTAGCAACTCAAGTTTGGAAACTTCGGATGATGAAGAGAATAGGTAAAATATTCTACAATTTTCTAATTAATTCTGGATGTAACTTTTAAAAATTGTATATAAAATGAATTTTAATAAATGTAATTTTTATTTTGATTTCCTGTGACCATATTAAGCCACAAGAAAAGCATTGTGGACGAGGCTGATCTTGCTAAATATCTGGGCCCAGGACAGTTTTCACCAAAACATTTCACAGGAATTCTTGGTAAGTTCATAAAATTACATCGTTATCAAACAATTATATTATATATGTATCGTGCTAATATTTATTCCTTTTAAAAAACAGGTTTAATTCAACGTAAAGTTAAACTGGGTATCATTATAACTAAAGGTTTTTTGGAAATTGATGTCATTTGCGCAAAAGGTGTTGGATATTCAACCGCCGGAAATCCACCAGGTTAAACTGTAGAAATTAGTTTAATTAATTTCAGAATAATCTGTGACAAAATCATCTATCTTTTAAAACATGGACGGTTTTCTAAATGAAATTGAAAAAGTAATTAACATACTTTGTGAATTTTTGCAGACACATACGTTAAAACCTATTTAAAAGAAGGTGAAAAACTTCTTCAAAAAAAGAAAACTCGTGTAATCAGGCATTGCATCGATCCACAATATAGACAAACTCTAAAATATTCTGCAACTGAAATTGTAGGACGAAATCTTCTTGTAAGTAATGCATTTATTTATAAAATTCTCATTATATCACCCATCTTACTCTATACAATTTTTTGTACCCACCATGCAAATTTTCAATAACATTCCATATCACCTTTCTTAGGTCATGGTATGGGAGAGACAGAAAGGATTTGATCACAATCACGCAATTGGTGTTGCTCAAATCGATACTTCTGAATTTGAATTAAACAAACTAATTATTGGCTGGTATAGGCTTTTTCCAATGGCAAAAATTGAATCCGAATCGAACGAGTCAACCTAGGTTCTCGTAATTTGTTTTAGACATCAAGAAGGAAGAATTTATTTTGCTAATGTTATCTTCTTAACAGAATTGTATCGTCATCAACATGTCTTTGTGTTTTTATTTTCGTAACGGGATCTTTAGCAGTTGTGATCCAGCATACAAAATGCAAAAAAAAAAAATTCGGAGGAATTTCGTGGTATACTCCAACTTGCAAAACTTGTGTTAAAATGCTTGCTGGTACACTGTGTATAAATGTATCGTTATTACAGTTTCTATTTTATTGTTTCGAGGCTATATTCTTATAATTGTTCTTTATAACATTTTTAACCTAATTTTCAACCATTCCTAAAAAAATACGCTCTGAATGGAGTAATCCTCTTTAATTTGAAAACCTTCAACTATTTTGTGATATGTGATTTTCATCTGTTTGTAATTTACTTATGCCCAGTACGATGTTTATATGTTAGCAAAAGTTGACGTCATAAGACGAAAAAAGGTATAAGGTGAAATACGATTTTTAACAGTCGGCTATTCCCAATTCCAGCTCAGTGTTTTAAATATTTCTTAATGAAATTAAATGTTTCTAAAAGGTAGTAATGTTTTTAAAAATCTACCTGCAATTTTTCTTACAATCTGATAATATGCTTGTGGAATTAACATCGTATGTAACAGTAATTTTTACCTAACTAACTACAAAGATTAAATGTGATAAAAATCTGATAAAAACTACATATAATTCGGGATTCAAACTCTGAACAAGTTTGCAATTTTGAACATCTTAAAATGTTAAAAATTCTCGTGCAGCTAACTAATTGTAATGCAGTAAAATCCCTGGAAAAATATTTACAAAAAAAAAAACACAATTATTTATAACGAATGGTGTTTCATTTAATGTTATTGAAGAAATAAATTCTATGAATTATTTTAAATTCATTCTTGCTGTAAAGTGTTAGTTTTTTAAAATTAAAAACGTATCTCTATGCCGTCAGTAGAGTAATCAGTTGAATTTTAATTAAAATTATTGTGTAGGCTATACAAATTTCATTTGAAATCTTATTTTGAAATTATTTAATAATAAAATATTTTTCCCGGGATACGATATCTGCCTTTCTTGGTGCATAAGTTTGTTAAATTATTTTTATAAGCGTAATGCAAATCACCCATTTGTTTATTTGAAGACAGCAGCATTGTGCTGAGAATGTATTGAAAGTGCCAATTTAGAAAATATTTGAAGACCTTCAGGCTTCAGTCATCAATGGTCCAAACATTTCTGTTATGAGATAGGCCTATTCTTTATAGAGTGTAGCTTTAAACATTAAATTCTGGTAAAATCAGAATTACATGCTACCACAGTTCATATGTACATGTAACATACATTAGATTCATTGCATTTTAAAAAGACTATTAAAATAGTTAAATTATTCCCAATTTAATTAAGAGGTCAAGATAACATAGATTCTTTGTAATATTTTGGAAATTTCATTTTAAATTGTACTTATCTCAAACTATTAATATAATTTCGTATACCATTCTAAAGAGCAAGGGCTGTATAACCCATTGAAAATTCTCCCTGTGCTCTTTTGCCTCTTTTTCTTATTTATTTCTTATTTATTAAGTCCCAGGTCAGCCCCATACACTGACCTGTGTCCTTCTTGGGCACAATTAATTTGTGTTCACTCTGAAAACAGTTGTTCCAAAAGTCTTATTGTTTTTATTGTTGGATATTTTATTTGTTGTCATTTTAAAACGTTATGTTTATCTCTTGTTGATTTTTAGCTTTTTTTACTGGTGTTTGTGCCACAAGTTATTCCTCAAAATTTCAAAATTAAAATAAGATTCAAAACAATGATTCAAAATTGAAATAATTACACAAATAAGGCTTCCAAACATTGCAAACTTCTGGAAGGTTTTATAAAACTGCATGCAATATTAAAGTTTTATTTTAAAAGAAATGTACTACAAAAAAAAAATAGCAAATCAAAAACCTCATAACATTTATTTATGCAAATACGTAACTGTTGACAAACAAAGGGCAAATATTTTAAAGAAAAAGTGTTGTTGTTTTTGTATATTCGTTAGTTGGTATTTTTAAATGACAAGAGTGTTAAATGATTCCTCTACCTTTCAAGTCATCCTTACTGAAAACATACATTAACAATATAAAACAGTATGTCATGTTCTATGTAAATTTAGTGGACTATTTGTTTTGTATGAATTTTACATGTTTGGAAATTAAAAAAATATCTGAAGTAATGTTTATAATGTGCAAAGCATTTGCTGCTATGAACAAAACCACAAATTTCATAAAATTTGAATGGATGATTTCCCTAAAAAAGACAAATTTCTAGTATACCCACTTACTGGTATATATAAACATTTTTCCATTAATTTTACAAACTTTTAAAAAATTTAAAAGTTTGTTAAATTTATGATAGGCGTAATAAGTATTGGATTGATGCAGCCGGTTTATCTGTGTTCGGCAATGCAGCAAGTATCTTTAAAAGCAGACGACAACACACTGTGTAGACGATATCAAGATGGCGTAAGCCGTGGTTAGTTGGTTATTCACTCTTTAATCAGTTTTTATCATTTTATTAAATACGTTAATTAAAATTCGTAAAATGCAACAAGCACCGCCGCCTCCACCACCTCCTATTCCTTCGGGTAAAATGGTATCATCTCCAACTAACTTTAAGGAACCTTTTCACGAGTCTCATTGTTCTGGTAGTAAAAGTTCAGAACAGGTAAATGTTTTAAATGGAATTCCATCATTAAAGTTTAAAAAGAAATTTAATTTTGGATTTATAAGAAAGAGTAACATATGTTTAAAATTGTACGGTTTCAGACGGCGCTCTGCGAACGTCTGTTTAGTAGCGAACTTTGCCTTGAAGAAGATCAGTTGTGTATTAGTATATACAACAGTGTGTTACCTGTGCGGCAAGAAGGCCCTTCGTGAGTGACAGGCCCTTGCGAGTGGTATACACCATCGTCTTGTAACACAAGAATTATTCTTGGGTTTGTAGATGCGGACTTGCAGCCCTTTGTATGGCTGGTCAGCTTATTTTAGATGCTCAGAAATCTACACGTATTGTTGCATTAGGAACTGCGATTGAAGTATCTCAGAAGCGTGGGTATACCTGTCGTGGAGAAATGTTCTCAGGTAAAGACAATTTGGATAACTAGGCGTGGCTAGTTCAGAATTCAAACCAACTTTCAAAATTAATAGTGTAATTTCAAAGCAGCCTTAGCGAGCAAAGTTCCAAATCATATATAATACTTTCCTTTTAATTTAGCATCCAACATGAGGGATTTGGCCGAAGAATTGCTTTCCTGCAAAGTTGAACTTTTGTCCACAGGGTTTGACCAACGTAGTAACATAATCTGCCATTTAGCAAAAGGACTTCCTATTTTAGTGCCGTATCCTTTTTGCTAGCCTTTCGGTGTTATCTTTCGAAGCATGTTCCTTAGCCGAAACCCCAGTTATGATGCCGATGCAAACCACGAGCCTTGCTGCAAGCTGGGGCATAAGGCACACTGGGCTGTTTTGCTAGGTATGCGCATTAAATGCTCAATATTATTTATCCTTATATTCTCCTCCTCTCAGTTATTTTTTAAGCAATTCCAAATTCTGCCCAAAATTATTTACAATAGTTTTGTGCTTGCAGGACTGGTTTTTAAATCTTATATACAGGAGGTCTTGCCAAGCCAGACTTTCAAAGAGGATCCTTTGCTTCCCTGGTTATATCATAACTACTCGGGTGATGATGCGGATGCTAACATCAAATTGCAAAATGCCGTAGTTGATCTGACCACATCAGCATCGGAGATTTTCGTGTATGCCAAGCAAGGAAAAAGCAGTCACACCAGTCTCTGGAACTTGGAAAACTTGGCATCTAGCAATGCCAACCTTCATGAATTGAGTCCAAGGAGGAGGAACAGCATCCACCAGTATGTTATTCCCGAGGATGGTATGAAAAGTGGCCTTTGTAGGCAAGTGCTTCTTTTGGGTTAAGAACAATTCACTTTTGTGCGACTCTTCTGTGGCCTTTCTAGTCAAATATTATTTAAGTTTTCTGGTTTATATTTTAGCTTTCCTACCACTTAAAGCATAAGGCTCGTTTTCGAATTCCAACTTGTCTCTTTTTGTGACAGATTCCTGGTTACGGAAGCGCAGAGCCGTCAGGTTCTCGCTTGGCGAATTCGACACAAAATGCCTGTTTTACGCTTCCGTAAGAGTGGTCCGTACGATTTCATTCAGAATTCTGTTTTATAATAGTTCCCGTTTTGCTAAGCATGCAGACTTGTTTAGGCGCACAACACGACACATCAGAATTGTTTCTGATACCTCGTGTTGGAAAACGCGCGTTGACCATGTAGCTTCTCAAATCCTTACTTGACCCAAACATGTGCTAGAAATGATGCATCTGACGAATTCAGATGGTGATATAACCGGAATATTTATTTTGTAAAATTGTTATGTGCGTTGATTATATAGCAATTTGAAATTAATATGAGAAAGTAAAGATTATACAACTTTGCTTACAATGCAGATGAATTGCAGAAATTACCCGCAAACACAGAACCATATTTAAAATTAACTTTATCTAGCGATCTGATTATGACTTTGGGAGGTTTAAGATAATAGTACGAAATAATTTTGTAATTTTTTTCAAAAAAATTAAATATTAATGAAAAACAATATTTATTGCTTCAAGTCTACTGCGACCTCTTCTATTGCTCTTTTCTTGCTCATTCTGAATTTCCGGACAGCTTCGTGTAGCAAGTATCTTGCAAAGATTGCAAGAAAAGCGAAGAAACTGATAATCCGAATGTATCCAATATTCTGATGTGATCATGTGATGCGTTGTCAACTTGTCATTTGCACGAACTACAAAAGTACAAAAACGGTTAAAACGTCCTTGTGCAAGTACTATACCAGAAAAAGTAAGTTTAAAATATACTATTCCGTTTTTAAACATTAATAATTCATATTATATTATATCAAATGATTACCTCAGATAAGTTTTATCGAAAATAAAACTTTGGTGTAAAATATTTGCACGTAAATCATTGGAGAAAGAGTGTGGCATAGGCCTACATGTATACGCCTGTAGTGTATACGGTTCGCATTTTTTTTTGTTGCTTTTAAAATATTTGTGTAAAACCGAGATTGTAACTTCAATATTTCCGTTATATTAATTTTGTAGCCTTTTTGGAAGTATTTTTTTTCCAGAAATTAAGTATAATGCCACATCCAGATGATGGTTTTCTGCAATATACTGATGGTAATTAAGCTCCTTCATTTCAATATTAGCCTACATTTCTTTTCAAAGCCTCTATATTAATGTTGTCTTCCAATTGCAGATATTGATGCCGAAAGAAAATGGAATGAGTCTGGTGGTTTGTTTTCGGTTGAAGAGGAACTTCGGGATAATGAAATAAATCAGAGAAGGCAAAAAGAAGACTTTCTGAAGCTGTTTTCAAAGGTGTGTATAATGCATAAATGTTGGCTAAGATAAAAACCGCTAGATTATAATTTTAATGTGTTCCTCGTTGTTTGATGCATTAACTACATTCCATGTGAGGGTAGCTAACCACAGTAGTAATTTTAAGAACTGTGGTGTGGATAAATTTGGAGACCATTGTTAGGGTTGCGTATTAACCAATATGGGAATTTTTCAGACTTATCGATGATACTATATAAACGGGTTTTTTCAGCATATATTTCTTGAATTTTTTTTCTATGAACGTTCAATTTTTTCATCTGCAAGAACTTAGATGAAATGGGATAGATATTTCCCATGGAGCAAATACCCAACGCTCCTTATTTTGATATCTGCCATTGTTATATATTTTAGGGCGTCACGAAATATCCTGTCAACTCCATTGAATTTTCGTTGAAGTCTATGAGCATGGTTAGAATTACGAGTGAAATACTTCTAATCAGTAGAAAAAATGTATCGAAACTTTCGAAATTTAATTATCTACATTCCATTGATCCATGTCACGGCCATTACAATATGGAAAAAAAGAAACTTATTTCTGCAATTGAACTCGAAGCAATGAAAAGGATTGATATGTTACCCATAGACCCTAGGTCTAAACAACTTGCTAAAACTCTAGTTAAACCAATTCACGATGAGCTCACAATTTGGAAAAATGTATTCGGAACCAGGTATTCGAAGACAGTTTTCACACCACAAGGAACAATCGACGTCGTTGCAGGTGCAAAAAATATTCTCAAAGATGAAACGCTACATTTATCTAACGTGGTTCGCTTTAATCTGGCTTGTTATTTCTTACTACCCAAGGAAATGCTAGAAACAAAAATGCAACTAAATGATTCAGATATTGGTAAATTAATAAAAAGATCTAAACGTTTATCGAGATTGGCGTTTGCCAAGATCTGGTTGAGGGTTAAAAAAGATGCATTTCATCAACTGATGCAGGATGATGATCAGTTTCAGCAGACATATGACGATTGCCTGGAAAATTGTTGTAGCTATAGTCCACCTTATTTTTGTGCTAACCGCTATGCTATAAAGGCATCTCCGGAAGCAGTGGGAGAATTTTTGAGTTTGGGATATTACGGAACTACCGTAATTCCCATGATGACACCCTCATTGTTGTGTTCGATATATTTAAAAAATGCTGCCAATTACAACGATCTGCTATCACAAATTAACAGCTCATTTGCTCTTCTATTAATCCCATCGTTCCTGAAGTGGCCGTATCAGCATTTTTTCCTCGAAGCAATCGAATCCGTTTTTGACTATGTCGATCCTTTTCGCGTGCTGAAGGAAATTAGCAGAAAGATTAATGAAGGCTATATGGATTACGACTACCACTATCTTTTTGCTGGTGTTTGGAAGTTATGCACTTTGTGCAAAGTAGACTCGTGCAGATACGATCACTTATTCATGATTAAAAGGTGTTTATTATTTAATGAAGATGATCTCGTAAAGTTGATGCTGAACGAAACGTCCTCGAAAGAGAAAGAGGATCTTATGATGAGTAATGCTGCAAGCACAAACTTCTCCAGACTCATTTCTGACGAGAATTATTCGGTATTGGATCTGTACATCGAAGTTTGTTCCATGCAGAAAGTTGAAAGATTGGAGAAACTTAAAATTGTATTCAATATTTGTTATTGCCGTCAAATGCAACTTGCGTATGGCAGTAGTGATGAGCAATGCTCTAATTGCAAAACAAAAATACGTTTCGAAAAGATGTGTAAAAGTAAGTTTCCGTGGTGTGCACCCGAAATTGTGTCATGCGATGGTTAATTAGACGTCTTGGATCACTTATTAGAATACTCAATTCTGTTCTGTGCAATTTTAAAATGACAAAAAAATATTTTTTACGGATTTTTGCGCAACCTACCTCAAAGTGTTGAATAATTAAAGCGAGTGGTGCTCTGTAGTGTATGTAGTTTATACATACATGAATAGGCTATGTTTTGTATACGAATTTTTTTTTCATTTTTTTTATGACATTCTGTTTTTTAGTCATTTTTTGGTATGAATTTTTTCATTATACATGTTCGTATACGGGTATTTTTAAAATACCGATGCATTTAAAGGATTATATCCTCGAGAATGTATCCACTATGTATCAGAATTGAGTAGCAGTAATTGCATTTTGCAAAGTTTTACTGCATGGTTCAGCATCAACTTTAGTGAAGGAGGAAAACTATTGTGTGATTTTGTTAAACGGTTAATTTTGATACAAATCATGTTTGAACAATCATGTTAGCTATTGTATTAAATTAACCATGTGAACGTGTTCCTAATAAAATTTGATATTGTAATCTAAATCGTATTTGCTTCATCCTATTTTCAAAGTTCTTTCATGAGAGGATAACTAGATTTATACCGTACGTAATATTTGTCGCCCTGTTGCCAATTTTTCACTCTTAAGTGCAGGCACTGCATCATAGTCCTGCATAGATGCAGGGCTGTCTGAAAGTACCATTTCTTGACTTTTGTGTTAACTAATAACTGTTTTATTATGTGAAAAGAAATTTAACATGTACTGTAAGCATTGCTGGAATAATACTACATGTATGGTATTATTGCATGACTATAGCTCTGGCAATGTCTGGTATTTTGTCTTATTCGTTGTCGCATCCATGGGCCCTAAAGCATTGCCCAATTACATGCAATTTGCCTAGGGCCCATGCCTGCGATAACGAATAAAAACCCGATACCAGACATTGCCGGAACCAGATATCATGTGTTGATTTGTCTCAATATGTGAATTTCTTTAAAATAACAATATTTCTGTTATTTTTTTAAATTTTTGGTTATGAAATAACCCAAAGATTTCGACTATTTTGGGGCCTCCACAGGGCCTAATCTGGCATTGATTGTATTTGATCAATTTCTATAACTTGTTAAAATGAATAACTTTTTCCTGACTTTCATGTTTATCATCCAATTTCCCTGACAATTCCAAGCTTGGGAAATCTGAGAATTGAGACATTTTTGTGGCCTATTCCCTAGCCCTTAGGGAAAAATTTAAAAGGGGAATTTAAGACAAATTGCAACATCATTACTTGATATGCAAAAAGCCATCTTATGTAAACTGAATCGTTTATGATGGGACAACTTTGTAACATTTAACAATTCCCGATTTCATGACAAAAATCAACCTGATGTTTGACAAGTTGATTTAAATCTAAAAAAAACTATCGGGATTGCAAGTTTTACAGATAAAAGTAATTTTAAGCACAGAATCAATCACTTATAATTTGTTGCAAATGATGAACTGTAATATGTTATAGTAACGCGAATCCCCTAAACCCCAGAAAAACTGAGAACAACGAGTGATTTCATTTGTAAAATCATATATTCAATATTTAATCTGTACACATATATTACAATTTTTGGTTCGTATATTACAAGTGCCACATAACTGGCTGGGGCATGGCTTCACCAGGGCCTCCATGGCTTTCCTGCAAAATGTTCGTGTCCTGCAGGCGTCCTGGGTCCGGAGGAGAGGATAAGGGTCTTGGCGGGAGATCCACATTCGTACCGGGGGTTGGAATCGTAAGACGACCGGCTGATGGAACAACGTGAAGATGCTGATTCCGTCCATGCGTATGGATCGTACTGTCCGTTATAGTCTGAGTAAGGTGCTGGGGAGATGGGGGATACAGGGACGGCGTATTCGGCGCCTGTCCTGCAGGGCTGAAGCGGGGAGATGGGGGATGGAGGCGGCGTGGGCGTCGTCAGGTGACCACCGCGGAGGTGCATGCCATCGACAGGTGTTGAGGATGCGCAATAGGCCATCGGTGGTGCGGCGGTAGGAAGAACTGGGATGCGGTTGATGCAGTGGGCGAGGTGGGTGAGGAGTCGGGATTTGGTCTCGCCCTCCACAGCATTAAGTCCGGAGATGTATGTGGAAACTTCGTGGGCACACTCTGCGAAACCAGCACGGAATTTGTCCGCCTGTACGCTCTTCAGGGCAGGCTTGGCAACTGGCCATTGACGGCTGCTCTGTCTCAGGCTGCGAAGGTGTTGAACTGTCAGTTCTAGGATGTCGGCTTTTTCTAGTTTTGAGGCGTCTGTGTTCTGAGGAAAAGAAATGAAAAAATACATAAGTACAACTGTAAACTTTGATGGTATTCTGGAGGGAAATGTTTTGAAGTCCTCCATGGCATCTTAAGATGTTTGTTTTGACCAAGAGAAGTCATGTTTTGATGTCACAACATGTCAGTCTCGAAATTTGAATCCAATATAATATCCAAAATTGCCATGGAGGATGGGGCATGTGATGCTTCCAAAGTCCTTGATAAGTAAACACGAAACCTACCTCATTTTGGGCGTTTTCGAGGATAAGGGCTTTAAGTTCGTCTAAGCAGCTGTTAATTCTGGCTCTACGTCTGCGTTCCAATAACGGTTTGATAACCTATTGAAAATAAAAAAAAAACAAATTGGTTAGTTTTCCATCGACTATTGCAGCACATGAATTAAATTCCAGCAAGTATAGTTCAATCCCCAAGATGCAGAGTTGTAAGTCCAAAAAGTATATATATCCACATCCTGGGGACTTTGCAAAAAGATCGTTTTCTTGGTAAACTGTAATTACCTTTCTATATTCGGTAGATTTCATGGTGGCTTTTTCGGCGTTGCAAGCAGCCATAGATAAGTCCATAGTATTATTCACTGGAGAAGATGCGTTATATCCTGGGCACATTGATAAATTGTAGAAGAGCTTGGTGATGGTTGTTACACACGCGAGAGCTAGTCGTGTTATGAGTAGGGGAGGAAGGCAGAGCACGCTCTTTATATACGAGGAGCAGGTGTGCGTCTCGCCTGCCCTGGCTCGTGGCTACCGTGGGAAACTCATTCGGATGGCGTTCTCAACGCTTTCCCACGCTTCGAGGAGGAAGGTAGGCATTGTGTTCAACGCATGCCAGCTTAACTTATCGCTGCGTGGCTTTGAAAACGCGCGGAGGTTGCCGGCATCTGCCGTTCGCGGCCGCAGGGGAGGGGAGGAGGACGGAGACGGCGGTTGAAATAATGACGAGGGGGGGGGGGAGAAGACGCATGTTTGCGCGGGGTGGAGGGGTGCCTGAAACGTGTTTTCTCAATTATACGCCGAGGGTGAACATCATGCCAACCTGTTGGTCGTTGCCAGATTCCCATGCACTTACTTTTGCTGGGATGCGATATACTGATGGAAAAGTAGCGAAGGCCAATTTGGCACGATTGGAACTGTGTTCACTAAAATCTTATTGCCATGGATCCTTATGATGTGGTGAAAGAGGGTTCTGGATCATTCATGGACTTTGCTGCTGTCTGTATAGGCATTCGGCTTCTGAAATCATGGGCTAGCTGGATCGAAAATGAAGAAATTGAAAATAACCCTTGACTTTTATAATCATTTGGCTTTTTTATTTTCGATTTAAAAAAAATATATTTAGAGGTAAAATTCCTACACAGATGCCATTTTTTAGATTTGTAAGAACCCTAGTATATCAATGATAATAAAAATCAAGTGTAATTCGATTATTTGACTTTTTATTTTTGATAGCACATTCTCTTATAAAACTATATCATAGAGGTAGAATTCCTATACAGGTGCCATTTTTTAGATTTGTTTTAACTATGTATTTCAATGATTATAAAAGTCAAGTGTAAATCGATTATTTGACTTTTTTATTTTCAGTAGCACATTCTCTTATACAACTATATTTTAGAGGTAGAATTCCTATACAGGTGTCATTTTTCAGGTTTGTTAGAACCCTGTATATCAATGATTATAAAAGTCAAATGTAATTCGATTATTTAAGTGGTATTTTAGTGGTAGAATTCCTATACAGATGCCATTTTTTTAGATTTGTTATAACTATGTATTTCAATGATTATAAGTCAACTGTAATTCGATTACTTGACTATTTAATTTTCAATAGCACATTCTTTTTGAAAAACTATATTTTATAAGTAAAATTCCAATACAGATTCCATTTTACAGGTCTGTGGAAACCCTGTATATCAACGATTATAAAAGTCAAGGGTTATTCGATTCAGGGTTCCCACATACCTGGATAATATCATCTATATAGGAATTACACCTCTCAATTCTAAAAGATAGTTTAAAAAAATAACATGTGCTATCGAAAATAATAACCTCAAGTAATCGAATTTCACTTGAATTTTATAATCATTGATATACAGACAGACTTGGAATACAAATATTATTTTTGTGGTATCTCAAATGTCAAGAGATGTCATACTCATTTAGCCCTGTATATATACAGAAATATGGAATTATCATTTTATAACTGGTTTTAAGTTTTTAACATAATTTTTTATAACCAAAAAAGAATTTTATGGCAAGGGAAACAGCTTCTTAATAGTAGTTTACGTGTGTATATGATATACAAAGATTAATATATAGCAAGGCTGTCATTTGAAGAACATTGTAAATTTTTTTGACTATCTATGCTTAATCGATTCTTGCCAATACTAACAAAGTTTAACACACATTACTTGACACTGGCCTTGTGTATACATGCAATGTACACGTCTGTATACAGTTAATGAAACCAATTACATCAGTTTTGAAAAGCTTTTTTTAACCCAAGCCCAATGAAATACGATTTCTCCTTTGACCATCTGCATGGTGGTTAATTAACAATTTATAAATAAAGATGGTGCTGATTACTCGTGTTTATCATCCATTGCCAATTTGCGAGCAATTTACCTTAAGCAGGCTTTTTACATCGAGTCATAAATAGCAACCTATATAACCGGTTTAAAATCACTTTGCAGCCTGATTGTCACCAAGGGTCACGTGTTAAAATGTGTTGCACCTGAATTGCACATCAACTAGAGCATATGTATAACGGGTAACAGGCTAAAAAAAACTATATTGAACAAGGTAATAAATTGCAAAGTGATGCAGGTTATTGAAAAAACATGGCAACCTTTCAAAGCACGTGCTTGTAGCAGTGTGGCTCTGCTTCAATAAGATTTCCATAGATTTTACATCTCTTTAAATTCTATTACCTGAGAATAAAAAGGGCTTTTCCGTTACGACCCATTGTTTAAAAAGTGAAAATCGTGCAAATTTCAGCCACCTGAAAACATGCCTTTAATGTCTGCTTTCATGACACTTTGTTACATGTATATCGTATACTATCAGCATATGTTATCAATTACTCCTTTATGCACTTCCATTGCTACTTTTTTTTTTTTTTTTAAAAACTTCCAAATTGTATCAAGACAAGTTATATCGAAGAAATACAAAAATAACATCTATTTATTCGTTGTTGTTTTTCTATAAAAAAAAGCTTCTTTTGAAACACCGCGTTTTTGAAGGGAAACCGACGTTTTTCCATACTTGGAAAGAATTAATTGATGGTTCCTTTTTCATGAGGATTTTTTTTTATATATAGAAGCGATAAACGTCCACTTTTCTTTTGTGAAATGGACATTTGTGTGGGAAGAAATCCTTTAAAGAAATACCTGTTCCGATAAAACAGATTTACGTGCGTTGCAAAACAAAATATAACCAAAATCAAGATGACCACCCTGATGCATCTATTTCCCCCATTGTTGAAATGCTATATTAGAGATTGTATCTGTTTTAAGTAGAGAATCTATAGAATGAACCCGTCCACTATAGAACTAGTCACGGAATGGATTTCAGCCTAGTTGAAAAGCCATTGGCTTCCATTCTCTCCAGATTACATCCAGATTTCAACCTATATAACTGAAATACAAAATAAAAGTTTATTTATTAGTCTAAAAACAAAACTAACATTAGTTTTACAAGTTAAACATTAGCTGTCGATTTCAACTTAGCTGAACAGGTTGAAATATGGATATAATCTGGTTAGAATGGAAGCAAATAGCTTTTCAACTAGGCTGAAATCTATTCTTTGACAGCTAATGTTTGGTTTGTAAAACTAATGTTCCTTTTTGTTCTTAGACTAATAAATAAACTTTTTATTTTATATGGTTCCAAGTTGATTTGTTAGTCGAAACTATAACCTGATAAGTGTGTAATTTTAGATGCCCAATTAGTTAGTTCCTTATAGGACGATTCATTCTACAGCATGCATAAGACAGGGGTGTTGAATCCGTGGCCCGCGGGCCATTTTTGGCCCATGGAGCCTTTTATAACGGTTCATAACCCAATTTGCTATATAAATAGCCAATAATATGAAGCTTTGATTTTATATTTAAAATTGAGACGTGTTTTTAATTAATAATTAACTTTTTTGGGATGGTTGGGGGTGTTCAATTTTCATAATGGCTTGGTGCCCGCTGTTAAAAAATGTGGAAACTCTCCTGACATAAGACAAAATAAATTTACAGATGAAAAATATCAATGTCGTATCATGTTTGCATTCAAAAAAGGTGTTGCAAATTGTGAGGATCTCGAAAGTTTTAGTGTAGGCAATACATGTAAAAATGCATCAATTCCCACAAGGAGGCGGGTAACTTGGCCTGCCCTGGGAGGCACGAACCCGGCAAGCGCCCCGAACGTGTATTGCAAAAGTTGTGGGAGTATTGTGTGTGTGGGGAGGTGATTCAATACAATTTCGCCCCTCACTAGTTCTCCCTCTTTTCAACAATTGCTTGTTGTGATTGCACGCACCGCGTACAGTGACACTGAAATAAAAGTGGTATCGTTTGGGAAAAAAAGCATGCTGGAGGATTAGCCCTGTTCCAAAACCCTTTCGGTAGTTTTTTCACACAAAAAATACTATAGGTCTTGGATTTTCCACATGTTGGAATACTTGGAGGTGGTTTGCTAAATATCACCCCCGTGATGTAAATATCAATTACTCGTGAAACTTCTTTTCCCACTATTCGCTCTGTTTCCCAGGCTCACATCACTTGTATTTGTTTATTTGCTTCTAAGTTTTATTTTAAAGTAAACGTGAAAAACATGAGTTGCTTTTCTTAACTTGGGGAAGCTGTTGGGGGTTTATCCTCTTATGGGAAGCTCAAGTCAGTGTCTGAGAACTGTAATTTTAACTTATTTTATAGCCATTTAATGCCTTTGGGGAAGATACGTGTACATGTACATGGGGATGCTAAATCTTTATTTTTAATTGAATGCATGTAGATTTATTTACACGTACAGATCTGCTATAGATCTTAAATTGTATTTTATTTATGGAAATGGAATATTAAAGGGAGCTGTTTTGAAGAATTTTTACAGTTATAATAATCCTTTATACATTAAGTTAAACAGTGTTATTTATTTTAATACCTTAAGGGAGATACTTACATTTTTAATTGAAATGTGCAACATCATGTGAAAGGATTTGTCTACCAATGTCTTTCCATATTATTTTATTACACATTGAATAAGGGAACAAATTTAAACTTTAAAAAGAAATGCTTTCGAATTTAATAGCATGCATTTTGTTATGGCAAACCCAATAAACTGCAAACTTTTAAATTTTCATTAAATCAGTAATGGAATATTTAAATTTGATCTGCCTGCTAAGCTATGTTTATCTAAGATACTTATTAAGTTATAACGATGCACGTGTTTCATTTTTTATGTGATAAAATCGCAATATTTACGGTATAACTCGTCAGGCAGAACGGTTTTCATTTATAGAGGATGCATGCATGAAAAAAAATGCTTAAAAAAACCTGTTTATATTTTTCAGTTGTTTTGTTTTTTTATACTACAGCTGTAAGGCAATTCAATTTACAATTAATACGGGCGTCCAGCGGCTAGCATTGGGAATTTCATTTCTTTTCTTCTGTAATCAGTTAAATGCTGGTCCGAAAGGATTCATTGTCAAAGCCTGTTTCTTTAAAGTCAATATTTTTCATTTTTAAAATGTATTTTACTTTCAAGGTGCAAAAGTATTATCTCTCAACCGGTTTATTATAAATCCGGATTATATTTTTTTCTTCTGTTCCAACATTTCCACAGAGTATCTTGCATTATGCATATCAATTGCAAACGATGTTAATAATGACAGCTTGCTTAAATTGGCCATATTTTTAATGTTTACAACCTGTTTAAAAGACGGTCTGAACACGATTTTAAAATGCATGTACTTTTAAAACCGTAATTATACTTTAGCTTGTTATTGAAAAATATTTGTGTGAATGCTTCTGTTGTCTTAATCATGTGCTAATTTATATTTTCCAGAAAAAAACGCAATTGAACCACAAAACCGTTTTTATACATGGGATGTTTTGCAGTTTCAGTAAATAGTGAATATTGTGGTGAGTATTACTGTATATCTAAATACATTTCTACATCTTATGTCATGTTAAGTTATTGGGTGGAACATTATGATATTTTTATCAATGTGTGAATTTTCTATAGCAGATAACATTAAAAAAACAGTCTTGAAACTTTAAGGCTCGAAGTTTTAAACTTGCAGTTATTTAAAACGTGCAAAATTACATTCATTTAGTTTTCAAAAAAACAAACATCAAAACTTGTTAATCCTCTATGCTATTTGAAGAAAACTTGAAACGTTAAGTTACTTTATTTTTTTTTCTTATATACATTATATACATGTACATGTATACAGTGGCATTTTTTTAAAAATCTTATTTGCGTTTCAAAAGACAAATGGGAAAAACTTATACAAAATACATTATTGTCGAACGTTTAGAAAACTTTGTTAAACATGTATAGAAAAACTCTATAGAAGACTTAAAAAAGTGGTCAATATGTAAAGTGCGTAGAAACATACACAAATGGTACAAACCTGTGAATATTCACAGGTTTGCATGTTTTTGTAAATTCGGTTTGAATAAATTCTCTTGTTTGTCTTCCAAAAGACACGTGAAAATGTGTACAAAATACTGTAAAATGTCTATAAATATGCATAAATCTCAAGCCATCTCGTCTAAAGCGTAGAAAACTATACATTAAAAAATACATTATCTGTAGGAAACGTTGTTAAACGAATAGAAAACTTTGTCAAAAGAATGGATAATGGGTATAAAAATGCGCAGAAAAAAGCAGATTTCCTTTCTGAAAATATGTAAAAAAGATGGCAACTTATTTACGAGCCATGGGGCCACCCTCTGCAAAGACATTCCAGAAGTGGCAGTTGAGAAAGCGCGGTGCAAATGTGGCTGGCATCACCCCCTTTCGCACGACGAGTGCCTGTTGCGACCCGTCCGTGGGATCCGAACCCGGACCGTGACTCACTCGCCCCCTTTGCCCTTTTCGGGTTGAGTAATACCCGTGTCCCACAATGCGCGGGCAGATGGTCGCATTCCTAGCAAGTGCCAGCGTCGGACCTTCGGTGCCCCCGTCCCCGTGACGTACACTCGTGCAGGCAGGCCACAATGAGGAAGCCGGGCTTGCGTTTCCCAACATGGGGGACTCCCCCTTAACACCTGATTATCTCCTCCTCCCGGGGCACTTCGCCCCTCCGCATTTTCATGCTGCTGCGACTGCGGCCCAACGATACTACTCCATTCTTCTCGATTCACCCCTCCGCATCTAGGCCTAGTTCTTCAATTGAACAAGAGCGTGGGAACGCCGGTGGAATGTGCTCTCACGGACGATGAAAACCGTACCCCAGCCAAAAAAAAAAAAAAGAGGGAGAGAGGGGGAAAAAAAAGAGGCAGTTGGCAGCCGGTCGGCCTGCCGTGTTAGCACGTGCCGCTTGCTTAGTCAACCTTGCGAACCCTCTTGTGCCCCCGGGGCACTCTCGGGCAGCGTGAGCGCGTCGAGGAACCCAGAGTGTGGGAAAATGTTGGCCAGCTAAATAACTATAAAGTGCTTGCAGACGCAGCATGCGAGGGGACCTGGAATGAACGGCTGGGAGATTGGGTTTCGGCATGCAACGAGTTGCACATTGCACCACTCTCTTCAGGGGATGCCTATGGGGGCTTTTGCACCCAATCCGTGTTTTATTAGTGGCGTTTCATCGATAATCCCTAAAGTGATCCTTTGATTAGTGTTGGGATATGAGAAGAATTCTTGTTTTACTGTTTTACTCTTTTTTTTTTTACAATTGCTTTTTATGAAAGGATATTGCACTTTCCTTTCTTTTTCCCATGCTTTTAGCTAGTTTTTCTTTCTTGGATGCTACCTCAAAGATGATGATTTATATGCCAGTGGTTTGGGTTGAGGATGTACATGTTAGACACTTTTTTAGGTCCTTATTAGTTTTTCTTGTAGTATTTTTTTAGTTTTCAGGCAGTACAGTATTTCAATAACCACATGTTGTTCTTTGAGCATTGCAGCGTTCCCAGAATATTAAGTATTCTCATTTCACAAAGTTGATTTGAAATACATGTATTACGTTGTCTTATGATTTTAATAGTGCAGAGATTTCCAGGGTGTATTGTTTTTCGTTTTACTAGTTTTTAAATACATTTTCGATTTATGAAAGGTTCTTTATTCAATACCAGTGGTTTAGCTAATGTTTCCACATTGTTGTTTGTTATTTTGAATCTATCCAAAAATGGTGACATTCTGAACACAAGACATGTACATGTACATGGAGTTGTAAAACTTTCTTTAGGTCCCATCCTAATTCAATACCAGTGAGTTTTTCTTTTAAAATAGCCCTCATATTGCTCTTTGATTAGTAGATACAGTACATGTATAGATCCCAGAATGGACAGCATCTCGTTATAATGTGCAGTATTGAAAACACCTACATGTACATTGTACACTCTTGTGTTTTATGAAAGGACATTGCCTTTTTATCCCATTCCCACGATCTTCAGTTTATTTGTCATTTTTTGGATGTAGTTTTGGTTACTCTTCATAGGTTTGAAGAAGAAGAGCAGATTATGACTTTTCTAGGTCCTGATTACTTTTTCTTGCGTTTCATTCACTAATAATAACCTTCGTAAATAATCTTGTTGTCTTTTGGCATTGATTGCTGCAGATCCATATTCGTTTTACCAGTTTTGATTGTTAAGTCCTTAAAACTTTTTTTTTTTAATCTGTAAAAAGTTTCCAGTAGGCTATATAATGTTATTTTCAATGAATTATATATTCATTGGATATATACATTCACTGGAAACTTTTTACAGATTAAAAAAAAAAAAAAAATGGAAACATTATAGCTATATAAGCTATAATGTTTCCATTTTTTTTGCTTGCTGTTTTGTATCTGTCTCAAATATGGTGAAATTCTCACCAAAATGGTGAATATAGTACATGTAGTTGCAAAACTTTTCTATATTGTAGGTCCCTATGAGTTTTTCTTGTGAATATAAAATCTCGTTTTTCTGTTGGTAATACCATATACTCTTGCATTTTATGAAAAGTTTGTTCTTCAATTCCCATTTATTATCTAATGTTTCCATTTTTAACGGCTTTATTCACTAAATAATCTTGATACTGAACATAACACATGCTATTTTTGAGTATATATTCGAGCATAATATTATTTCAAACATGTTCAAAAAAGTTGTTGATCAAAATGATGCATATTATAGAACAGGTCCAAAGTCACGCCATATCATATAGTGCTATACCTAAGTAATGACCCCATTACTTGGACCTGTTCCTTGTTTAGTCCTTGTTCATGACAAGTCTACAAAAGATGTTACTTTTTCTCATTGTTTCTTTAAAATAGTCAGCGTTGTTAGGTGTAATGTAGTCGTGATTTTCATTTTATAACAGCTAGCAGAGGTTGTGTAGCCTCATGTAGCTTATTGCGCTGCTTCATTTACCTTCTTTTATAGAATCTTCAAACGCATGAGAACTACAATATAAAGCCAGTGTTCCCATCAGTGAGCTAGGCAATAAACAGGGTGAAATGGGAACAAACAGCGATCAGGGAAACGTTTTGTAGTAAAACTCTGTTGAGACCAAATCACCGTGAAGTGGTTGTATTGGCCTTTGGCGAAAGGAGGGCGAAATGGACTAATTTGGATAAGCTGACCATTAAAGGGATGATAAAGCTAAATTGCACTATTTTTGAAAAGGTGGAACTGAAGAAGCCTTTATTGTCTGTTTTTTTTTTTTTTTGTCCTTTCTAGTGTTTTTCCTTTAACCTTTAATGCCTTTTTTTAAACATGAATGAATTATTGGATAATGGTTTTATTTACTATTCTTTTCTTTTAAAAGTAGACTAAAATAAAAGAATGGGAAATTCTTATAGGGTATTTCTTTCTAGGACAAATGACCTTAATATTCTTTTCAATGAAACTAGCTTTCGAGTATTTTTATTGTGGCTGTATAGTACCATCAATTTATCAGAAGCTCCCCCATTACGCATCAATACCTAATTTAACAATTTATTTAATAGAATATGAACATATTCATAATTTCTCAACACTGTGAAATGCGAAGATTTTTAATGCTTTTGATTAAAGTTTTTTATGCTTGAAATTTGTATTTCAATTCTCCGTTATTCGGGTTAGATTTATGAACACATTCACATTTCTTCAATTTCAACTGCTATAAAGAAATAATCATTCTTTTGAATCCCAAGCCAATGGTTGGACATTTTTTTATACTTTTTAAAGGGTTAAAATCAAGTAATCAAATTTACCTTATGACATTGTGGCAAAGTGAACAGCGCTGTGTTAAGACAAGATTTTTAACGACTTTTGTGCCCCCAAAAAATGTTCATCAAATGCAAATATGTGATATTTAACATAGGCTCATAATTTAAAAACCCAAACAACACGGACACCGCTTTATACAGTTATTTCGTAAACCATGATTTATTTTATTTATTTGAAAATCGCGCAATAAAAATGCCGTTTGGTGGCGCCACTTGCTTGAGTAAAACCATAGTGTGGCCAAGGAGGATATAGTATGGCCATGGTGGTGACACGACATGACAATTGCGCGCCTAGTGGCCAAATCTACTATGTCCAACACATAGATGCTATTAACAGAGTGGCACACTAGTGCTCATTGGCCCAAATTTGGGTCCTCCGTTTAAAAGGAAGCCTTTACAAAGTCTACAAGCACAATATAGGAACCAGTATGTTCACTCTTGTCTGCACTCTGCACCTTTGAAGTTTTGAGTGGCCGAAAATGGCCGAAAATTTTGCTACTTTACCAGCAGGTGGCGATACTAGCGCGTTGTCCAATGTCCATGCACGGCATTGCACGGCTGCACGCGAGACGCAATTCGATCATTCGAACAGTGTTATGTAAGGTGCGCATTTTGATTACCAGAAATCGATGTTTTCAACGCGTTGTTAATTCTCACCAAAAAGCGATTGATATGTAAGCATTGTAGTTATTTATTCTCCTCATAAATTGTAAGTCGATCGTTCGTTTCGCCGGGAACGATATGGGCTCTCTATAACATCACGCAACAAAGTTGCGCCCACATTGGAACACCGCTATACAAATTGTATGGCAGTTTGATGACTTCTAAACGTATTTCCATAGATTAGTAAGGTATTTCTATGGTGTTAATTGAAGGAAGATATTGATTTTTTCATAATTGGAGCACGGTCTGTATTGTTCTTAAATTGCGCGTTTCAGGTTTCTCACGTATTGAATTACAAAGTGCATTCCGGATAAATAATGTCTAATTTAGGACCATAAAAATTAGGCTAAAAACATGCTGAAGCATGGATAAGAGGATGGATGGCATGGCCCTAAGATGCAGCATTCCGATAGGGCATTCGGATATTTCCGCCATAGGGAAACCAATCGAAACACTGCATTTCAAATCCATGCCATCCTCTTATCCATGCTTCAGCATGTTTTTTCCTTTGGAACAAGAATCTATATGTTTACTATGCATAAATTTACTGGGGAAAACCATTTTTATATGGATCTGTGTGGTCGCTTTAATCAGGTTAAAAAACTACATCAAATATATGTATCTGAATGCTTAAATCAGTAATTGAACCACTCATAATAATGTGTGGCAATTAATCGATTTGGAGACTTGTAATTACATGTATGTGCTTTTGTTGTAATTTTGTAGATGCCCACTTCTTATAGGTTTGTTGACAATATTGACGTTTGTAAATGAGATTATATTTATAAGCAGCTAGAGTAGCCTACTTTGTCCACAATGCTATATGGGGCTGCACACCGAATTAAATTCATATTTTATAAAATTTTCTCCATCTTTTAAGTCGTTGTTAAGTTAAAGTATTCAATAGAGGCGTGTTTAGTTTAATTGCTAACAAAATGTGGTTATAATTGGCGAAACTTGCCTGTATTGAATATTATCGCAAATTGAAAAGCGTAAATGTGGGACCACTCCGATTTAGAAAGTGCATTATTGATCCTATCACCTGTTTTAATTATTTGGTCGCCGGTAGCTACAGTAGATTACGTGCAAAAATTATTTCCCAAAAAAGTCTTGTGATGAGCTGAAAGTTGTATAAAATTAACTTTCCTTTGAACAATTTACACTGGATTTTCTTTGGAAGTTGGTAAATTGAGTTACTTTAATAATCCTAAAAAATCAGGAGAGACTCATAAATAAGACAGTTATGTCATTTATTTTTATTACTTTAAAACAGGAAAATACGGAAATTTGCTTTACTCCTTCAAAAGTCTATGTTATCCTTTGCCCAAGTTCAGAACAATTGGTAAATAGCGACGACATGTATTCAGGAAAAATAAAAAATGAGCAAACATTAACAGATAGACATTGTTTAGGTTCACAGTAGCCTATAGGACCACTGTCAACATAATTTTGTGCAATGGCAAAAAGAGTGCAAAATTATTTCATACCCATGGCAAATTGGGCATTTTTATTCAAGTATTGCATGCTGGCAACATTAGTCACTTTTGATAGATCTAATTTTCTGGAACAAATGTTTAACACTATATGGTTAACACTGCTTGAACAAAATATTTTGATGCGTTAACAACAAATGCTTCTGTTAGTATGCCTACTATTTCAGCTCCTGTATGGGGGTATTAACTCCGCACTAATAATGGCCGAGGCATTTGGGTTTGACAGCTTTCGTAAAGTGGCCTTTTCTGTTTTATGACGCGTTTTAGAAACTTTTGGCACAATCTTTGAGTTTGTAAATGTTGGCACTTTTTTAGAAAGTCCCCAAGTCCTGCTTGAAGGAAATTTCCTGGATAGTTTCTGCTTAATGTTAACGTATTCTCCGTCACGAATCACATGAACTGCTTTTCCACGACTAGTAACACTTTGACGTCCGTTTTTATGATTGCCTGACATTTTTTTCTTCTCTCGTAAACAGCACTCCGAGAAATTGTCACACATAGTGTAATCAAACTGCGAAGCACTTCCTCCTATCGGATGTCTCAAGAAAAGCCCATTGGGTGATGGAAAAAGCACTGCCGACAAGGCATCGGCTTGGACGGCGAGGTTACCATCATTCCGACGCATTATCCTGAAGGAATTCCATTTGGAATGCGCACTGTAAATTAAATCCAGTCGATTAGGGTGCTGCAGGTCAGTATTTACTGAACTAGTGGAGATTTGAATACTTTATGACTATACAATTTTATTAGTTTTCCCACTTCCACATGCAATAAAGAAAAACTATTTTTGGACACGAGCAAAACGGTTTTTAGGGACGTTCTTTACTATATTGTCTATTTTTAAGGAAAACGCAAAAATATATTGGAGATGATGGATTTTTTGCAAACTATTTTCCTAACTGCTATTATTAAATGAGGCAAATGGCATGTGCAATTGGGTCGCATGCATCATATCCACTAATTCATGTGTAATAGCTTAAGAAATAATAAAAAATGTTGATTCCACATCGCTGACCTTGTAGTGTTAAACGGTGGCAAAACATCGGGTTCACTCGAGACTGAGGACGATTTCCAAGACATCAGTAACGCCAGAGCTTCCTGCCTGATTTCGTCGTGCAAGGACAACACTGCCACCGGATGAACCAAGGTGGCGAGATAGTGCATCCAAGCCAAGAATGCATCTGTATTCGGCGTGCGGCACACCTCCTGATGCCCAACCTCATCTTCAGCTGCTGACCAACTCATCTGCTGCATAGCACTGAGGACGGCGTAAGGAACGATAGCCACTGCATAATAGCCGGCTAAAACTAGCCAAACGTAGATAGTCCTTGTGTCATGGTGCGACAGAGTTGGCTTTGTGGCAGTTGACATTGTCATGCTCTCTGTATGCAGCCAGGAGCGGGCTTGAAGACGTTGCCGTTCGCGCTGATTTGAAACGAGAGTATAGACGAAGAAGAGGCTGAAGCCCAAGATGCCTGCACCAGGGAGTGCAGTTTGAAGAAGCAGCAGCGATGCAGCATAAGTGTAGGCATTCTCTTTGTCTGCTACATTGGCGGCACCGCAGGCCATGCGAGCGGGGAATGCCAGCACGGGCAGGAAGCCAGCAAGATACGGCACAGTTATCAAAATGGCCAGTCCCAAAATGATGCCCACAGCGGCCAACTGCCAGGTAACAGTGAAGTGCTGGCGATAGGCAGTGGGGTGGCGCAGGCAAACAACACGTTCGATGGCAGCCTGCATGATCATCCAAGGAACCACGGACAGCACGAGCTGGATGGCAAAGGCGTTGGCGATGCACATGGCACTTCCCAGTGGCCACACTATCCGGCTCATGTAGGCAAGGGACAAGGCACCGTTGAAGAGGCAGTCGACCAGAAAGACGCAGCACAGCGCCAGGAGGAGGATAAAGAAGGGCTGGCTTCTGAGGTAGCGGTGGCTGATCACGGTTGTGATTACAACGGCGTTGCACAGGAAGGAGAGAGTGACAAGCAGAGACAGCAGCACAATGTCCGTCAAGCCATGAATGTACTGCACCTCCCGAGGGTTTGTCTCGTCAAGCCTGGCCAAGTCGGATTCGTTGAAGATAAGTATGTAAGTAACCGTTTCTGACTGGGCGGCCATGTCGAATAGCGTTAATCTAGTTTAAGAATCTATAGAGGGCCGTACGTCTTTCACATACTGTTACGAAACTTTTTAAACTGGCGTATCGGGTTTATCTCGTAATGCGTTTCTAATCGAAAATGTTTTTGGAGAAGTCGCTGTAATTGTGACCATAGTGTGACCATCATCCAAACTTCCCATTCCACTTTCCCTGATCAGCAATCCGATTCTGCGAAGCATACATCGAGTGCGGTGTGTCGGTTGTGCTTCCGTTCCAGCTTGCCTGCAAGCAAACATGCAAAGTTCGATAAAATTAAAAGTGTAATTGAAACACGCTAAGTCACTAAATCGATTAAATTTCCAATTAACAAGGTCGATATCCATTTCAGTCTACTCCAAGCTCTTGCTCAACCTACTATCGAGTGTGTGGAATAGGATCAGATTCTGGTTTATTAAAACTCGATATTTTGCATTTGTAAATGCAACGGGTTCATGGTGAAAAAACATTCCTTCGGGCTAGATGGACATTAAATCATGATGTTCAACTTTGTGTATTATACCTAACTTAATTATCCTTACGGACCGTTGTAATGTACATTAGTGGAATATCAGTTTGTGATGTGCAACAACCATGAGAAATTTAAAAAATGGTGCTGCTAGCTGCCGAAATTCTCAGCATGCAAAAGCAGTTCCAACATCAAGAAATTCAAATAATTAAGTTTAAGGTGTCAGATAAATGAAAGAAAATGCACTTGCCTCACTGTAACTCGCCTATGATTTGATGTTCGATGTCTATGCCTCTCCAGAATGTCAGAGGTCTATGGTAGAACTTTCCGCTGGCAGTATCCAAGTTTTGGAAACACGGTGTCATGGTATCTGAACTGGTGTGAGCCAATTAAATTTCATATAGGTTTCAAAAATAGTGAATTGGAAATAGCCACAGATCGAAGTTACCATGACAAAATGATCTAACAGAAGGAGAAGAAAAACCGATTTATTGATTGCTCTGCTTGTGTACTCGAATTCTGACGGTGGGTGTTTACAAAGCAGACATCCAGCATGGAAGTTACAGCGTATATGTTTACTAGGCAACTGTTACATGAACCACATGCAAATATTGCTTTATTGGAGAAAATGTTAAATTTGCAGTACAGAAATTGTCGACTTTTCTATCTTAGATTATTTTAAAATCTTTTCACGGTTAACCAATAGCTTATTCTGCTTATATCAGCTAAAAGCAAATTGCTGCAAATTTAAAAAAAAAAAAATTCTAAGGCATTTCATTTGCTTTCTAAAAAACATCAACTTTTTTTTAAAAAAAATTAAATATTCAACAGTATGTTCGTTATAAATATTTTTATTTTAAATTTATTACTACAAACTCGCCTTATTAATTCAGTTTTGATTTTCTGCGAAAATTACAAAATCTATGATTGGAAACTAATTGATTAAATGTATTGATAATATCAACAATAAAATATTACTTATCCGAGACATCTAATAATATAAATACAATATATTGAAAGTATTCATTTTTTTATTTATCCACATTTTTTAAACTATAAAATAGAAATTCTTTCAACATAGTAGTGTAATGATGTTTAATTTTTAATTTTAAACTCATCACCTTATTTGAATTTCGCGCTGGTCATCGGATGGATTTTTGATATAGCGCCGTATACTTTCAAATGTCGAACGTAGTGGTTATTTTATGTTTTTGATCAGAAAAAACAAACTTTCGATTTTCTGATATACAGTACAATTATTTAAGCAAACTTAATCAGGGTCTTCCTAATTAGTATATCACCAGGGTTCCCACAACCTGGAAAAATCTGGAATGTCAGGAAATTTAAAGGAAAAGTAATGGAAAAACCTGGCAAGTCAGGGAATTTTTAAAATTTGTCCTGGAATATTTCTGACCAAGACTATGCTGATAAAAATTTGCCATAAATTTGTTAAGCTATGATTGGAAAACATTAAAAAACAAATTATAAAACAAACAAGTTTTTAATATTTGTAATTATACATTGTATATCCTTTCAACAGTATCAATCCTATAACTACATGCAAATCAAATTCCCTAAGAAAATGTGCGAGGACAAAAATAAATGACATTATTGCTGTTGATCAAGAAATTGCCAAAGCTGTTCAGGAAGCATTTTAATTTTGCCCACTTCCAAATGTTTGTGTTTCAATTTGTTTTAAAAACATTTTATTTAATTTGATATGAATGTTGTATTTAACTTGATTTCCACCTTTTTGAGGTCGTTTATTGTCAATTTTGATTTATAGTCAAATTTTAGTACAGTTGGTTAACACTTCCATTATTGATCTCAATTATGCCATTATTGAGAAATTAAAAAATATTATGTAAAACCAACCATTAGTGTGGGTATATTAACTATGCTATATACATGTACATTATGTAAACAAAACAATTCAAAATCGTCTACGCCCTATTAAAGAATTATAAAAGTTAGTATATTTAAAAAAATAATATATTAGTAAAAGGTGCTTAAAGAATGACCGCTAGTAGGAAATCCTAACCATCCATACAAGCAGACCCATCCTAGGATAGAAGTTAATTTGTGGGCGATTTTAATGCGCTTTTAACTATGTTGTAGAAACAATTGATATGCGCTGATTTTAAATTTTTAAATTGATAAATATGCTATTTGTAATGCTAAAAAGTCGATATTTAATAGATAATGAATTAAAATCATCGGTATTTTTTTCCTATGCAGACGAATTGCTGATATGTTTGTTCTATACACCTAATGAAGCAAGAAGGTACAAGAATTCCCGAACGTATTCTGGCAGCAGGTTGAATAACCGAACATGCTTCAAACCAGTGCAAATTTTATGGGAATTAGACGGTTAATTAGGCAAGAAATGCGAAGAAAAGCACTTTGTGCTATTTCTCAGCTAGGAATTCAAGGAAGAAACTCTTTTACCGAAATAGAATTGAGATTCACACGCCAGTAATGCTATTTTGACGTCACGTTAAAGAATAGATTCCTAATTGCCGAAAACGTGGTTTTGGCCCAATTTACGTACTCATTAGGAAAACGATTCGAAATCGGCAATTTCCCACTCGAATGACATCGCGATAGGCTATCACGCCTGACGTCATTTAATTATGGACGAATAAAAAGTATCGTTAGAAAAGGGTAACAATTTATGCAACAAATCAAATAATTGTGCCCTGCTCGTTGCCAGGACGAAGGACGGTGGATAAAAGTGGGCAGGATCAAGTGTATTTTTCACCGTGGAAAAGAAATCGAAAGCTAGCAACTTCCATAACAAAGAAAAAAGGGCAAATTTTGTGCTCGAAAACGCCGTAATTTCAACTAGTTTAGAAAGTGACCTTTCACTCGGACCATTGTGTGCGTGTGTGCGTGCGAACATGGGAATACGGTGGATGATAGGTTCGACGACGAGTTGATATTTTCCGTGCTTTTTTGTTTTTTTAATATTTATAATATTCGGGGTTCGCCATGACCATATCGTCGCAGCTTATAGGAAATGCATGTGGTCATCACGGACCTTGTACCTTCTACAAAACATTGGGAATCGCTGGTAAAAATGGCCAAAAACAAAACATTTCAGTGGGCCAATTCTTTTTCCTACGTTTCGGGGCCACGGAACCCGTGTGCGTCGGCGAACTGCAGTTGTTATGGAAAGACAAGAATATCAACTCCACGTTGAGCAGCTGTCGACTGTATTATTTACCAGAAAACACGCCAGAAGGACGACATGGACATCATGGGGAGGTAAGATTCATACTGTCGAAAATAACGTTTTTGGTAGGCGTATGTGCATGTGTATTATTGACAGGTACCAAACAACGGGGTTCAAATGAGACAGTGACATGCTTTTTGACCCTGTGTGATAATGTTAGACCCACACGTTTTTATAAACCAAAAAATAGTTGATTTCAGGTGTACAAATTAACAGTTTCAGGTAATACTTGATTACTAAATTAATAGTTTCAGATTAGGATGCCATTTTTTTGGGGGTAATATATTCACTATATACTGTATAGTTGTTATGTTTCTGAGAGTTATTTTTTCTGCTTGACCTATTTTCTTTCCAGTTGGAATGCATTATTCTTGGCTCCCCATCAGGGAAATAATGTTCTTTATTAAAATTGTTGGTTTAGAAATTAAAATGATTTAAAATTGCTGTTTTTTTAACACCAATTATATCGCTCTTGTGAAGCACTAAACTGGAAGGGATCCTCATTTTATGTTCTGGTTAGTAGGTTTCAAAATGGAGGGATTTTGTTCACTTTATTCGCTTTATTCATATGTTATCCCCCCTCTATAATATATGCGGGTCAATAAAAGGAAAGGGATGATGTCATTTCTATTTATTCATTCGATATTCTGCGCTATAATGTTTGGAAGTGGAAAATTACTCACCCAGCACAAACCTATCCTTTTTGTTGTCAAGTGATTAATTAATGTAACAATTAATGGGCGTTTAATTTACCTTCTTTTATGCTCTATTATTCCAGTAGAAATTACACCTAAATTTTCTTTTTTTTTAAACGCAATTATAATGCGAAGAAATGGTGCCTCTTAAGGGGTAAAATTGCCCTTGAAATTCTTGAATGCTTAATTTTGAAAGTGAGCTTTAATATAAATAATGAGGAAGGATGTAGGTATTGTTTTTACCTAAGGCGTATCAGTTTCTAATATAATTAACATGATAGGACTTGCGATATCCTATTTATTTAAAATTATTCAAATGTTTTTCAAAAATTATAATATATTAAGTTTTTTTTAAATTAATTACATTGTTTCGCTATTAATGAGGGCGGATGGATTTAGTAACAATTTTAGGTCTGATTTGCCACGCGGAAATGACACATTGTAAATAGTGACGTCAGCGAAGATATTATCTTTAATAATATATATTGCTGTAATTTTGCATTTTTTTTAACCTAATTTGCTAGATGACATAAATTAGGCATGACGTCATTTCGACTATATTTGCTAATACGGGTCTGAACTAGTGATTTAAGGGAGATATACAATTGGCTACAAAAACTCGGCTATTGTATTTCTACGGCTTTGGTCATCCGCCCCCTTTTTCTATTTTTGTACTAAATTATAAACTAACCCTAGATAATGTTCCATACCGGTTTTGAAATGACTCTTTCTGGGAATGAGATTTTCAAGTAGTTTCAATTTTTATTTTCCCTGTAATTTTAATATTTTTATATCGCTATTCAACCAATTTAATAACTGGTTTTAATTTCGTTTTTTACCCCCGTTTTCAAGTTTCATATTCGAAATTAAGTTTTAACGCTACGTAATCAATTTTTTTTTCTAAAAAGGAAATTGCAATTCACTGTAAAAAATGGCAGTTTCTCTGCAATTATTACGAAACGCTTTGGTATTGGGTAGTTCCCCCTCCTCTATTTTTAAATTGTGTTATGCATATGCTAGTATCGTAGGTATACATTTCAAAAGACAACACAAGGTCACGTTTGCAAACTCGCACCCCGATTTTGATCGTATTTTCCAAAACACATCAGGGTCATATCACAAAAATAGGAAACTCCTTAATTATATTTTTATTCCTTTTTTTACGTAATAAGGGAAAGTGTGCTGGCATATACCCCCCGAACAAAGAATTCACCCCTCGACTTTAGTAGCCTAAATAACCTGTTTTTCACAAATTCATTAACTTTTTTCCCCTGGTAAAACAAGCACATTTTCCATTCAACGGTGTAGTTTTTTTTCCCCAGTCAATTAATCATTTCAATAGGTACAACTTTAGTTTGTAAGATGCTTAATTGCACAAATGTACTCGATATTGTAGCTGTTGCAACGTGAGTCACGATAACAAGAATTTTATTGATTTTTGATGTAATCAGTATTGTTTCGATCCTGCTGAAAGTATATTATTCTCCGCTGTTAACCTAATTCAGCAGAGCATTTTTGCAAAGCCTTTATACGATAAATCGACTCAAATCACACTGCAAGTTGTCATAGAAATTTGAATGAAATTAATCTAATTTTGTACTACAAGATGGCGACGTTTTGGGATTTAATGGCTTCAATCCAAATACACTGACACGCATAGCGAAACTGCCTTGAATCTGCCTTTTTTGGTATTTTTAAAGCACCTTGTTAAAGGCTACGTTTTTTTTTATAATGCGAGTATTTTCTCCCCAATATTTTTAGAATTTTGTGCTCATTTTTGTATTTATAGAAACGAAACCAATTACCAGCTGTGCTGTCTCTAAATGCGATAAATGATGGTATTCGAAATGAAACACGATTTTAGATTTACACGGATTTCAGGCTATATTTTCAAAATAAAACGACTTTTCTAAACGATTTTAAGATTAGGCACCGCGTATGATATCTCTAAATATTTACAATTATGATTGCCAAGGTTGTAAATATAAATGTTGGCAGAATATTAATTTGGGAACCTTTTAAACCTGTCATTAAACAACTTGTTTTTCAATGGCGGATTTCGAAATTAACATCAACGAAGACCCCTTTGGATTTTCCAAGTCGTTTTCAGCTATTTTAATTATAAATCCATTAATTTTTTGGAATGTGTTTTAAATGTAAACAACACAATGACATTGTAAGAATTGTTGTGCTAAGTCTTTTGGCTATGGACGAGAAAGTTTGCCACTAGAATATTTTGCATAAAATGGGTCATTGGATCTTGTACACAGGTGGTATGTGAATGTAGTCCTACGAAAACTGTTTATGAAAGTCGAGGGCTTTTATTTATCCAGGTGGCTACAGACTCATGTTGCTGGATTACACATTTTCTAGAATTCATCTGTGTACATGTATTTCTTATTGTTTTTTTTTTAATTGATTCCCTAAAGCATTTTAAAAATGTGTTGCATTTTGGTGGATATATTATTTTAACAGGCCTACCAAATTAAATAATCTTGTACACTGTAGCCTACATGTACATGTAGTTCATATATTTTGCTAATCCATAACTATTCATATCATTTACAAATAAGCAATTAAATATAAGATGAAATAATGGGCTTCAATTTTTCATCGAATATACAGTAGTTTCATTTCACTTTAATTTTAGTTATTATACATTTCCCGGATTGTTACAGACATTGTATTAGATAAAATTTACATGTAATTTCAATGAAATATTGATCTTCAAATAAGGCAATATATTTTACTATTTACAATTTCTGTTAAAATCTACTATTTTATTTCCAGTTAAATATTTTTGTGGTCAACAGTTTTCGCACAAATTGCACGTGCTACTTTGAATATAGGCCTAATTGAAAATGACTTGTTAAAAATTGAAAATGACTTGTTAAAAAAGGTTGGCAAAGTGTCTACCACTTTTAATATTCTGAACTTTAATATTTAAAAAAAGTTTATTAATCCAGACTACCATTGGGCAAGTGTAATATAATGCAATGCTAATTTTACTCAAATATTTCTAATTTGCTATCTTTGCTTTTATTATCTTGTGTTTATACACCTGTATCCGAGTTAACCTTTATTTTATTACTTTTTTTGTTAGTTACTTAAAAGATCTAAGAGTTTGGCTCGAATGAGGTCAAGCGTGAATGGAAAATTATTTTTTAATGTTCCATTTCCTCCCCCTTCTTAAAAATTTACAAGTTTGGCTTGTAATGCTTCCACAAATTAAAACCAATAAATTTACTTTCACTTACTTAAAGACTTGACGGACATAAATTTCTCGAAAAATTAGATTTGTTTAAATTCGTGACAAAATTATTTCAGGGCACAATTCTACATTATAACAATTATATATTTAAATTCACTTTTGAGAACATTCAGTGATCGTTTGGATATTTCATATCTTAAAAATCAAGATTTCATATTATACCAGTTTTTTTTGCCTTGCCAAAATGGGTTTGAAATAATCAGCAATTCAAGTGACTGCCACAAGGCGGTTTTAATTACATGTAATGTAAACGTGACGTAATTTTTAATATTAACAAATGTTAAACAATGCCAGCTGTCGACAATATTTAACGAGGTTATTAAACAAATGTTGATCATAATGTGATGCCAATTGAAGATAGCTAGGCTACAGTGTAGTTTTTTAAAAGTTTTTTGACAGGGAGATATTTTGACAATTCAATAAGTGGTACACGCAATGTCTCATGTACAAATTGTATTAGTTTGTTTTATTACCATATTTCTTCTTTAAAAAATAGTTTTTTGAACCTGTGAAGAAATTTGGGAAATGTAATTCTGCTTCTCACACATAGCCTACAGTTTATGATTTTTATAACGGAAGTTGTTTTTTTTTAATATATTTTTTTAATTGGTTCATTAAAAAGTAGGTGTATTTTGTTTATGAACTTCTTAATTGTTTTTTTTACACGAACGTAATGCAGATGTTAATTATATTTTTTTATACCGAATCCCTCAATTTTTCAATATTTATCATACATGTAGTAGATTAATACCCGGATTTCGCTCGTGTTAAAGTCAGAATTTGTGCATATTCATATTTTCATTGCAAAAAAACATGCATGAACAATGTATCGAATGTATAAGCTACTTTCAGCTTGCCTAATTTAAAATTTTTAACAAAAAGATGTTTCTACAAAGGATGACTTTCAAAAAATCTGATGTAGAAGCTTTTTTGTGCTAAAGCCAAGAAAAGAAATATATTTCTTTTCTTGGCAATGAGCATATATGCTCATTGTGGAATAGCAGTTTCATGGGCGTTTCAAATATGGTTATCTATACTGCATGATTGCTTTTTTATAAGATTTAATTGTCTCACTGTCGTTTTTGCGGATAAGCAGTCGTAACCCCATTTTTCAAATGAAATGATTAACTGCATGCTTTGCAAGCATTGAACAGAAATAAATTCAAATTGAAGGCCGCAGTAATATTCAATAACGACTGATATTTCAAAAATAAAATTATGAATACGGATTAAACAATTAATCATTGCCCGAAGGACATGGGAAGAGAGGGGTTATTAAAAGTGTAATCTATAAAGTTGCCATATTCGCTGATATCGAAATACGTTATCTATATAATGTAATTATTATCATATACAAAAATGTGCAGTGTTCCATACAAATTCATATATTTATATATTTGCATTTCTAGTTTAATATTACATTATGGTGCTCTGTAACATTGCAACGATAAGAGTTGATTGCAGATGTCTGTCCAAAACCAAATTTTTAACTGCATTAATGAGACGGATTAATTTAAAAGCAATGCTTGGTTTCTCCATCCCATTTGCCCCCGTTGCCTTGATGTTGGTGTTCACCTAGTTTCATTTCCTTTAAAACGCGATTTAAATTTCATCCGGCTGCGTTTTTATTACTAGAAATTAATGTTCCTCATTATCATTAAAATGCATTTTGGTTTTATAAGTTAATAACTTTCTTTATAATATGACTTAATTTAATACTGCTCTTAAAGCTTTTTAAAAGAATGTATTCAGAGCACGCCAAATGAAAATTGCACCAGAAATTTGGTTCTACTTCAAATGCACTTTTTCACATCATAGCATTGGTTAACGGTATTATCGTTTCATGATAATTTATTGAATGTATTCAATATGCGTTTTGGATACAAATAGAGGATTTATAACGTTTACCCTATTTTTTTATAAGTCTAGCAAAATAATTACATGCATCTGAAAGTATAATCTGTTCCCATTAAACTTAAGCAGCATAATCAACCTTAAATTGATACATTTAAGTTTTTTTTTTGTTCAATTCTATAAATACACAGTTGAGAGGATAATAAGGTAAAATTGAACTAATTTTGAAAGCCATAATCAAACTAAAAATGACGAAAAAGATCAAATTAAACAAAGTTGTAACTAAGTGTCACATGAACTTTCGAAAATAATTTTGTTAGTAATAGAGACTAGCACAGCAGAAATTATTTTGAAATATAATGTAGCCTACATGTGAATATTATCAGGCAATAATTAGCATGCTCAATGTTTTTCTCAAACAATTTTAAAATAATATCATATATTAGCTCTTGTGATCAACAAGCAGTGCTTCGCAATATCTTAACCTATTTACAAGAAAAAAAAAACAGATGTTTGTTTGAATTCTTAAGTTGATATTGAGTAATCAAATTGTTTTTTTTCCCTTCTAATTACAGGATGAAGTGTTGGCGGTTAGTGAAAAAGTCGTCCTAAGAGTTGAGGATTTAGTGCAGTGGATTGTGAGTGATGTGCAGTGGGAGCGAGGATTGAAAGGATGCTTTGCTGTAGAGGAACAGTCTTCGGATCAAGGTTTAGGAAACCAAGATTCTGATACAAGTTGCCAGTCCACAGATAGTTGCGACAGGGTGATTAAAACCGAACAGTCTTCGGAATCTTCGTCACTGGAATTGGTCGAGACTTTCATAGCCAATAACTTGGGCAGCTCTACCAAGTCATGTCTGGTGGAAGGTGAGATATATCAATTTTTAATTTCGTTTTCTAATGGGATTAGTTTTTTAGGTCGGATATTTAAGAAAATTGACAAAGTTCTATCAAATTTGGACTTGTCTTGATAAATCCTCTTTAAATCACTACTGCTAATTTAGAATCGATCGAATTGATATTGCCCATTGGAAGCGAAGACTTTGAAATGGTGTCCGTTTATTGTAATCCTATTAGGAGAGCATGTTTTTAATCCTACAAAATTTTGAAAAGCCTCAAATTGCCAGGAACTATGCCATGGTAGACAAAGGCAACGGACATGGTTCTATTTTCAGTATTTAGGTTTTTGTAGCAGCATGCTAATGAACATTGCTTCTGGCAGACTGGTCATATCATTCGTTACTTCTGGTTGACCTTTATACGCTTGCTACCTACAATTTCATAATTTTTCCCTCTTTTGTTAAGCCCTCGTTGTCATGTTGCCTTGCAGGCACCGTGCCCCCCAAGAGGGTCATGAAGCTAGGGAGACAATGCATACAATCCGTGCATCCGCAATGGTTGAAATTTGAACAGTACAATGCAGTATATGAATCAAATAATAGTGAGAAATGAACCTCTATTTAAAATGTTCTATGTGCCTTCAAATAGCTGGTTGAAATGTCATAGGAATGCTATGTGTATTTTCTGACATTCCACGCAATTGCAGGAGGCAATTGAGCCGTATACGTAGTCACCTAATTATAAAGTCGTTTTTTTCTTCTTCTTATTCCAAGACTTGTTGTTTATGATTCATGTCATGGAGGTTTCAGTTTTCATAACGAATCTCGACATTTGCAAATTTTAGAAGTTGAAATATTTTTATATAAACCAATTTCGACACTCATAAGATAATACCAGGGGTTCTGGCATGAATACTGTATAAACATTTATTTTGTGGGCTTTTCCATTAATTGCATATGATATCTGGGATTATTTTTCTCAGAAATTCACAATGGATATCTTATCAACTATGTTGGTTGGTTTTAAACAATTGTACAGAGTAGCTTTCCAGTGCGTTTCTCAATGGCGTATTTCATTATTTTGTGTTGGAAACTGCATACAAAGGTCTAGTGCAAATTTACTAGGTGTGTCAGAACTGCTTGTGAATTCAACGCACCACTCTTGATGTAAATTTTGCATGAGTAACCAAGTTCATTACATTTCTTTGTTCACAAATGGCAGCGTGAAGGCCAATTGCACAAAATATTTTCAGACAACTGCATGAAACCTTTTCCCATACGTTTGTGAAAAAAAAGTTCAAATTGCATTAAACAAATACACATGTAATTCATTGTGATGGATTCGTGGGCGTTAAATGATTGAATTTCGTTGAAAATTAGAACGTAACATAATATTATGTCCTAAAATCTTCAACAGTTTACCCTTTTTTATGGATGAAAATCCAATATGACAGACCACTTGCGTTAATTTTTTTATAATTTTTGTGAGACATTAATTAATGAAAAAAATTGCTCATTACTCATCACGTTTTGGTGCATCCAACTAGCTATTTCATTTCGTCAAATTTAACAGAATAAATTGAATATATTTGAAATAGGAGTGGGATGTCTTTGATGGGACACTACCTTGCTCCCTATAGCGGCCAAATGATGGTATTACAACCTCTCGAAAACCAAATATTTAAAAAATAACTGAAGGAAGTGCATTTTAAAAAATAGCCAGCTGAATGGGATGAATATTGAGCAATTAATTTTTTTTCATTAAATTATTATGGCTTTTGGAAAAAAAATAACATTACAGGAACAGTATAGGGCTTGCTCCAAAGAGTAACGAGCTCCTAAGGGTCCATATATTAAAGGCAAAGCTCTTATGCCACCAGGGGGCGCTGAACTGGATTAAGGCTAATTAATTATTTCGTAAATTTATTTTAATTGAATGGAAAACCCGGAAAGTTGCATTATTTAATCCTGACACGAAAACGCTTAACGTAATTTACATTGTCTTCGGATTTTTGGTAGGCCTACTTCAATTTTTTTTCCAACAACGATATTGGAATGAATTTATAGTCGAATTACAATTTTTTGTATTTGATATAATTTTTAATCACTGAAAAAATGTAGTTTTATCCTCTAAAGATAGGCGGATAAGGGTATTTTGGGATAAGGGGTGGAAACTCTATGCACGTATTATTTATTTATAATGTATCAGGATTTATTTCCAAAATTTTATCTTTGTTGGGGTAGGGTTTGACGTCACTATAAAGCGGAAATAGAAAAAAAAGGCTGCTACCTCAGAGCAACATATGAACGAAAGACTGGGACACCGAAATATTTTCTTTGTGAATTTCAATTTTTTTTTAACATAATTTAAGTGACTGATTGGGCGTTCCAAGGTCTTTTTTCATGCGTTTCTTGTTTTGAAAGCGCAGAGTCGTCAACCCCAACCAAGGCCGAGCAAAAGTTGCTATAAATGCTAAAATAATAATGGCAGTTCGCCAATACCGAATCACTGGCTGAAAATCTGTAGAACAGCACTGGCATCTCTCCTCTTTTTGATAGTGAGCTTGGCCTCACACAGTTCTGTGAACAATGGGCAATTGTAAACCAGGTTAAGCTGCATGCTAAACTTGTGTCCGGAGGTTTTCAATTCTACTCCGAATTTGAATAACGAAAATGAATACTTTTGGTGCAGGAATATGAGAGAATTAAAAAAAAACACTTGATATGGGAGACGTAACCAGGGTCACGTTCACGTTTAATGTTTAAAAAAACAAGTTATTAGTGTATCGTTTGATTTGGGTTTCAAACTGGCTATGTGAACATTTGATATACTGTAGATAATTATTGTTATCTTTATTTTTTTTTTCAACTTAAAATTGTTCTCGTGTAGTTTATGCTTGCTTTAAATGAACTAGATTTTTTTAAAATTTACTCAATGAGGAAATATTTTAGATGTCATAAAATAGCAGTTTTATTTATGAAATCATAAATAATGTCAAAGTCGTAGTTTTAATTTTGCTACAATATATCATATGTAATTTATTTATTATAAAGTGAACGTAAAGTTTTAATATAATGTATTTTTAAGGGCTTTAATTAAAAAGGTGAACTTATACACTGTAGTATTTATTAATCATTTCTGTTAAAAGAACAAACGAACGTTCATTTTTCAAAATAAATTAAAAATCATTAATTTCTTTATAAATTTCAGTTTTACAGTTGAAATTATAATTAATAACATTTTTTTTATACACTGCTAGTCTTTAATTTAAATAATTATATCGTATTTAATATACACACACATGTGCGTGGATTTTTTTTTTATCATTTTTTATCATTAATTTTTTTTAATAAAAATGGCAGTTTTCTGTTAAATTCCTAGATATTGACAACATTATACTTAATTTTTTTTTAAATAACGTGGATTTAAAAAAATAAATCAGTAAATATATATATATATATATTACATTATTTAAAATGTCAGGCAATATCAGATTTACTGTTGCAATCATAGATAATGACAACACGATGTGCATATTTTTCTACTTTGTCAGTCCTGATTTTAGGACCGCCATATGGAGGGTTATAAACCCCGTGCCCGTAGTGATAAAAATTATGAAAGCAATTCAAGTATAAATAGCACTTGTGAAAAAGTTTTTGCCCCTGGCAACATACAAACGGTTTATCCGCTTTTCTTCTATCACACAAACAACTTTTACCAAATGTTTCTCCTTTTATTTTTTTAACAATGCAAAATGGCACGTGAAATGAAGTCACGTTCCATTTCAAGCGTGAGCTTTTTCAGTTATTTACATAATTATATTTTTAATTATTCTTTTTTTAAAAATAAACTGGGAAATGCAAAATGGACTCGACTTTACTATCATAAATAGTGACGAATAAAACGTTTTAAAGTAGGGGAAAAATGGTTCACGAGCGCTATTTTCAGTAGGTCTACATGTATGAGTTGCTTTCTTCATTTTTATCATTTCGGTTTATAGGATTACCTTCTAAGTTAAGCTTTGTATTTATACGCTATATAATGCAGTTTTTAAAATCACAATCGCAGTCCCAAACCAACAAATAATAATGTAGAAAATATTCCACACGTCTCCCCTGTAGGAATTTATTTTTTCAATTTAAAATTATCTAGTTTGCATTGAAAACAATAATATGTCGACAAATAAGGCAAAATGGAATTTGGAATGAATTATTATTGTGTTAACAACAATGAATGGAAGATATGTTTTTAAATGCAGTAGAATGTGGAGCAATTTATTGTGTTCCTGAGGGGAATGCAGCTTTTGCAAATATATACAAATACATACAATCTTAATTTTGTGTGTGAACAAATATCATATTTTATTACAGATTGCATGTTGAATTAATTATTTATCCGGGTTGATAAATAACGTATTTATAAACACTTTGATAAATAATGTATTTATATATTTGTATAAATTATACATTCGAAACGTTAGTAGAATTTAGAATACTATAATTTTTTTTATCCAAAGTAAAATGTATCTACATTTCGTCCAAGGTTAACATGATTTTGATATTTTTCCTATTTTTTTTAGAAGGTGAAGATAGCTATAAGGACTATAGAATTAATATTTTGTTTTTATAACACTAGTTGCTTTGCGCAATTTTAACCACCATGTAACAATTTAAAAAAAATATGTGCAGAGTCAGACTGCATTTATTATTAAGTGAGTCATGGTCCCATTAAGACGAAAAACAACTTTTTCTCCTAATTTCTCAATTGTTTTATATTATTAAATATAAAATTTCGTTTTTTTTTCTAATGATTTTGAACTTTTAAAACAAGTTTGTTTTTGTGGTGAATGATAAAAAATATGCCATGATGAATATATTTTTTTTTCAATCTCATTTTTACTTTAAATATAGAGAAAGAAGAGGTTTAGGGTTTATTTAAATATTTGAAAAGTTGAAAAATATGGGGAGGCTATTTAAATTCCTTCAGGGTGAAAATTGAATAGCAAATATATTCATTTGTTGAAACAGGAGTGTCTCTAAAATTTTAATCTGTGCTGGGGATATTAGCTTTATGACCGCCTTAACCTCTTTTCACCCCTGACTCAGATGGTCACGTAAATCCTTAAATGATGGGGTGAAATTTGGAAGGCACAGTTTTTCTTTTCAAATCGCGTCCAGTTAAAGTAAGGCATTACTTGGGGTGAAAACTGGTCATCCATGTGAAACACATTACAATCCCCTTTATATAAGGGCACGTGGATCATTTGGAGGTAACCTTGGGTTTAAATAACCTACACTACAGGGTGTTCCAAGAACTTCAAAAATTAGTTAATGACTATTGGAAATGAGGGGTTTAGATTTTTTTTAGCTAGGGAATGCTAAACCCAATACAAAGCCTTTGACCTGTCATGCTAATTTTTTCAAATACAAGATTGGATAGGCAAATGTACAAAAATTGCCCCATGATAGGCAATTTTAATGCATTGAGCTGACATTTTCAATGTTTATTATTATTTGTTTTTCTTAAATAAATGCAAACATTTTAAATTAGCAGCTCAGTGCATTGATAATCGCTGATAATGAGGTAATTTTTAGTGTTGGATCCATATTTTTCTTACAATTTTAGTATTCTCTTAAAAAATATGAAAAAAAAAATGAATTATTATCCAAATACATAATACAGTTTAAAAAATTAACAATTTTCAAGTGGATACTTGGATACAAAGTAAAAAAGACGTTTTTTCAAATTATAGAGAATTTTTAATGGTCTTATTGGTTTCTATCAATCTATTGACTTGTTATTGATTTGTATTGGCTGCATCATTTGAATATAAATTAAAAAGTTCAAAACAAAAAATTTTGATCCTTTATTTTCAATACTAGAAACTAATGGGCCAAATAACAATACAATTTTTGACAAGGAAAACCTACACGCTCGTTAAATTTACAAAAACTGTTGTTAGAATATGTTAATTTTGGTGTTTGTTTAATGGTATTTGTACAGTACTGCATGTAAGCTTTTTTAAAATAAGGATGTATTAGTAATATGATAATAATTGTGGCAATTGTTCCAGTGTTGTTGTATGATTTAGATTAGTGCAAATGCAAGGTGTGGCAGCGCTAGTGGCACGGTGTTTAACTTTGGATTTATTTCCTGTTAATTTATTTCCACATTTTATCTCCTCAAATAAAGCTGCGTGTCGACATTAGAACCAGGAAGATAAAAATCTGCATGCTTTTATGAGCACAATTATCGTTGTGGGAAAATAATTCCTCGTAATATAATTTCACTAATGAATGTCGTTGAAACCTTCATTGTTAAAGGCGTTTTTTTTTCATAAAATCCATATTTTATAGAATAACAGGGCTTATTTGGGCTTTAGCATTTAAGTGAGATCTCAAGGATCATATCCCGGATTTGCTTTGTTAAAATGCTTGATATACATGTACATGTAGTTACTTTCGTTTATGTTTATTATACTATCCGGTTTTGCACTATCAAGGTTTAAGGTTAATTAAATGGTCACAATATGCAATATTTAGTTATTCAGGTTAACACTGCAAAAAAAAATATTACGACCAATTAGTCCAAGAAAGGTAGCAGATGGCATGAAAACGTTTTAGATATTAAATTTGGTATTCATTTAAAATTCTCTACAGTCTTACTGTGTAGCCATTTTGTAATGAGCCTTAAAATAAGTGGCATATGTAAAAATCTCCCACACGTGAACATTTGATGACGGGTTTGTCATCAGGTTTTGCGAAATAAATGCCCCAAAGGAAGCAATGTACCAAAATAGACACACTAGTTTTATTCTTGGCAACCATTACCGTCTTATATCTTCAAACTGCTTTCTTACAAAATCCACAAACAACAAAACACAAAATTATGCATCATTTCTAGTTATTATTTAAAGTTGATAAATGTAGGCTAATATATAAAAAATGTTGATTTCCCCTCTATCCTCTCCGCATTTTTGTAGGGGTTATTTTTTAATTAAAAATAGAAAAATCCAAAAAAACTAGACACAAAATGTGAAACTTAATTCTGGTTGAACCGAAAGCAGTTTAAGCTTTATTTTGCTTTCGAAAACGCTAGCCGTGCAGCGTATTATATAATATAATTTTTGAAATTTAATTCTTATAAAACATGCAATTTTTATCATTGCAAAAAAGTCTTCTAACATTGGGCTTTTTTTTTTCTGTTTTGGTAATCATGTTGCCAACTCTCGACCAAACCTTGGACATGTCAGCTGCAATTGAAATTAAGCTGCAAGCCACCTATACCAATTTATCTGCAAACGTGCCTTGGCAGCTTGTTTTGGTTTACTCGCTAATAATATATGAATCTAAGTTTCAAAATATCAATGTTTCGGAAGTTCTAAAAGGGGGAAAAGTGTGTATGTATGTGTATGCGGCACATGGTTGACTGACAGCAAATTAACTTTATAAATGAAAGATCTTGATCTTTTCCCAGCTAGCGTCATTATAGTTTGTCAAATGGGCTGACGCGACAGACGGTGCTACGTCAGTCGTGTTCGCCCGTACCAAAATTGAAATGTATCAACTCTAAAAATTCGTGTTTCCTTCTCGTTACAGAGCAACAGTCGCAACGACTCGAAAAAGAGTGCGAGGGATCAACCGTCAAGATTCTGAGCTATGCCAGTTACTGCCGTTACAGAGGAGTTCTCAAGCGTCTGGAGAATGTTACGGACACGTGGCTACGGAACGCCCTGGTGGAGGCTCTCGGCGGATTCACCGTCCCATCACCAAACTGCCGACTGCATTTCTGCAGGGACACTTTTGACCATCCGCATCTGGATGGTCATGCCCTCCTGCTTAATCACCTAGGTATGGCCTACAACTATCGTATGCTGTCGCCCTAGTGCGGCTAGTTGCTTCTCCATGTCTTGGATTGTCAATGTCCACTCGTTTCATTGCAGCACCGTCTCTGAGGGGCCGTCCTCGTAAGAAACGCTCGTCTACAAAGCAGAGTAGCTCCGTAAGCTCCGAATCGAACGAGAATGAATCGGAGGAGTCGGGCGATACCTCTGTGAAAGAGTCTAAGCTCACCAATGGCATCAAGGAATTGGCGGGAGAGGACTTGGAAGAGCAGGAGTTCCTGCAGAGCTTGTTTAAGTTCATGCGCCAGCGCAACACTCCCATCGAGCGTGTACCCCACCTTGGTTTTAAGCAAAGTACGTGTATATACGCAGTTTGCTGCAGTGCAGGCATCTCAGCCGTCCTGTAGTATTTCTTATAAATTCCTATATTTTTGATGTTGCCTTTTTTGGATGTAGCTATATTGCCCTATATTTTCATTAACTTTTGTACAGGATTGTAATAACCTGGGTGACAAATAGTCCTAGATATTCCTAAAAAATTCCTAAATAACCTCTGAATAATTGCTGAATTATTGTAAAAATTATGTTTCAAAAGTTGAAGAAGTCCTAAAAAGTCCTAAATATTAAATATGAAAAAGTGTTTGCCCTCCTGTGCTATAATTCCTATATTTTTGAAGAAAATATCCTATATTTTCAAAGAAAATGTCCTTTAATTCCTATATGTTTATCCCTAAAAGTGGTTGGGACACGTGTCAGTGGATTTTGCGAATTTATTTGGCTAATTTACTCTTATTTCACTTGCTCCAGTAGTTTGAACATTCAAGAAAACAATATGAAACTTTAACCTGCCTTTTTCTAAGGTCTTCACCCCTATGTTGACATTTTCTTATGGTTTTCTTTTTCAGTTAACCTCTACATCTTTTATACGTACACTCAGAAGTTGGGTGGTTATGAAAAGGTGAGTTTAGCTTGGTGACGCAGACTAGTTATTTACGTGTCGGTAAAATGCGTCCGAAATAGTATTCCCGATGACGGCGTTTTTGCACAAAATGCAATCGAATTTACTCTTCATTCTAGATTACAATTAAGAAGCTGTGGAAACACATCTACGATGAGCTGGGCGGGAACCCAGGCAGCACAAGTGCAGCGACATGCACGAGGCGTCATTATGAAAGGTTAGTAATGCAAAACTTTTCTACCAAATTCCCTAAGCAACTATATTCCCCAGGAACAGTCGTACAATTTATTTCATGGTTGTTTGATGTGATATGAACCACGGTATCAATGCAATTTGCGTAACATTCCAGGCTGCTGTTGCCTTTTGAAAGGTACCTGAAAGGAGAGGAGACATCACATTCTCGACTGACAGGCACCAAGGAAAGCAACTCTACCTCCTCGAACACTACACCACTGTTATCTAGTCCGACACTCGCCAGCTCCAACTCCATGAATCCTAGTTCGCCGAACTCCGATCCATGCTCTAGCCAGTCAACAGAAATAGAACCTCTGCACATTCCCTTTTCAAGAAAGAAGTCCATTGAGGAAGATGTCCTGCCAGCTTCACCCAGCCCTGCTACTCCTCCCTTGTTGCCGGCACCATCACCACCGCCACTAAATCTTGTTGCACAAGAAACTAGTAATATCTCCTCTAGCGCTATTATGTCTGTGGCATCAGACGAATGGCTGTCATCTTCGAAGGGCAAGCCTGAGCAGCTGGAGGAGGCAGATGTTGAAGACAGAAAGCCTATAATGCTGATGTCAAGTGCCTGTAATAACTTGGCTCTGGAGCAAGGGCCATTACAATATTTACACAACCAACAAAGAAAAGTAAGTGGGGAAAGTTTTTGCTTTAATTTTGAGTTATATTAGGGACTTACAAACGATGACTTCCGAATATAGCTTACACTTTCCAAGTAAAAGTAGTTTTCCTTAGCATTTGAAGATTCTAATTAAAAAAGAACTTTCTTAAGGTCATTAGACGTTCGTCAAGCCACTAGCAGCATGGTGTTAGCAGACTAATAAATCGCTTGGAATTCACTTGTTTAAAATAATGTGACTTTGAAAAAGTCACTTTTAAAAAGTAGTTTTCATTTTTGGCGCATGCGCATTATAAACCACTTCGAAAGTCGCCGTTTGAAAGTCCCTAATGAACTGTAGAAGTCCGAGAAATTCCAAAATTTGAAGATCGCTGATTTTTACAAATAAATTTACCTTGTGCTTTTCTTACACTATATCCGAGTCAAGCACACGTTAAAACTAGGTTTATTTTTATGTTTTTCAGAGAGCAAAAGATGAGAGATTTGCTGAAAAAGAACGAATGTGGGATTTAATTCGTCGACAGAATGCTGTTGAGAGAGACAGGGTAATAAAGCACTTTTTACCTATTTTCATTTGGGATTATAAAGCGCTGTTGGCTTCACCGGCAACTGCTAGCGAAACAGATTTTCTGCATTATAAAGGGCAGGTTGCAGCAATTAAGGTGAAAATCTAAGGTTTACTAACCTCGAGGTTAGCTGTATGTGTTGTACAAACTAATCCTTGATAAAATAACCCAGGGTAATGGACCCCATGTTTAACCATGAAGAAAACAAAATGGCCATTATTTTATTCTAGAATATCAACCTGAGGTTAACCCTGCCTACTTGCTGGGTTAATCTTTCTCTTCATTTTTTCCTAACCCCCGCTTGTGCAATGCAATGGTGGGTTAACCTAGTATTAGAAAGCAGGTTAACCCTAGGTTATTCTTAACCTTTCTTGGTGCAACCCATTTTTTTTACTTGTGCAAAATCGTGAACCGCTTTCGCGCACAATTATTGTTTATTTACATAGATTAACGATATTATCATGCGCATTTAAGGGATAAAATGTAACCTAAAACAAGAGTTGGTATTGCTCTGCAAGATTGATAACCTAACCGCCATCTGTTTTCAGATTCGGCAGCTGTCGGCAGCGGCACGTTCGGTGTGCTGCTCACGCGGGATCAAGGCCAAAGACATGCTGCTGGAACCACCATCGAACCACTTGTCCATTCTGAACTCAAGGCCTCACCTCGGTGTAAACAACCACCAGGCAATTGTACAACCGCCTCTGCAGCATGCCCAACCTCCTCCAACCTTCCACGCTGCAACTCCCAAAAGGAAAAAGTTGGAACAGGACGAAAGCCACGTCCACAACTTTTCCATTCATTCCAAGCCACCATCCACCAGGGTCCTGGAATCGAGCCCACGCAAGCCGGATCACTCTACATCGTGGCGGCCGTCCAGCAGTGCCACCATGCATCGTCCCTCCGTCATCCAACACACCCATTCGGCAGTCACTCTGCCGCCCCAGTACAAAACTATGGACTGCAGAGAGCGGATCAACGATAGCAAACAACAAGATAGGCACGTCAGCAGCCATTTCTCCCAATCTGTGCCCGCCGCCCACAGTTACACAAAAGTCCTTTACCACCCCCGCAGCGCAGATGCTTCCAAAGAAACGGCGACGTCTAAGGACACGGGATTGTGCCTCCGACGGCCCTGCCAACAGGATTCTGAATCGTCGCTCAATGCCGACGAAGATTCGGTCTTGGACCTGCGTGTCAAAAAAAAGGCCCCCACTTGGCAGAACGGCCATAGTCAGCCATGTCGGCCAGGACCAGAGGAGGAACACAGGCGGCACGTGTCCGCGGAAGATTCGCCCAGAGATTCCAACTCGCTGCCAGAAGACCTTTCCACAAAGGCGGAACCAAAGTGCCATCCCGTGCAGGACCGGGCCCATAGCAATATTGCAACCATGTATCCACTGCCAGGCGGCAGGGATCCAGCCCACCACGTGATACCCAGACAGTACATTTTTGCGACCGATAAAACTCCGGTCTATTACCAAGACTACCCACTGCTGCCGCCACATTACTTTGGCATGATTCCCATGCCATACTCTTCGTACACTTTCACTCCCAACCTCTGCCCCACGTCGTACAAGGAGCCGCCACAGTTTGTCTACCTGGACAAGCATACATGAGGACTCTAATACGATAGTCGAGGAAACAGTGTCAAAATGAACGCTGTAGATGTGTTTGTGCGCTCCACCGATGCCACGTCCCACGTTTTGTACCTGAACCGCCAGTGTTGTCACGACAGCCGCATTTGTGCAAAGCTGCTAGTTTGAAGAAAAGATGTATCCCAAACCACCTCTAAATGTAGGCAAGCGGTTTTTCCAACACTTTTTCACATGCAGATTGTGTTGAAAATATGATTCGGTCCTGATTAAATAGATTAACCTAGTTTTTATAAGCAGATGTGCCGTTTTGGATTGCCTTTTAACCGAGTTTTGAAAATTGAATTTTCAGCTTAAGTTGGAATATTCCAAATTTATTGTACATCCCAAGAACTCTACATCTACAATAACGAAATAATGTAAATCACTCGGTGTAAATAATATAAGACGAATCTTTTCACCCTATTTAGGGGGAACATTATTTAAGTATAATTCTGTGGTAAAATTGTTAGATACTCCATATGATTAATTCAAGAAGTCTAGAAATTATGCTCCATTTCATATTGTTGTCATGAAAAATTTGGAAGAATCCAATTTTTGTGATTTATTGTGATTTATACGAGTGTTTTTACAAATTTGCACATTGAAGATTTAGGATTTGCTCAGAGTTTAGTGAAATTACAAAAAATCCACAACTGTCCAGTCATTAAATCTTACTTATTTTTAAGACTATATATAAATCATATATTATAGTGACTTTTAAAATGTCTGACAACACTGCCGTATAAATTGCGTGGCCATGTTTTGATATCATGGCATGTGTGAATTAACGTTGTAACGAGTGTTTCAAAACTACTTGCGATAGGCAACCGAGGCTTTACAATGGACAATTTTTTGAACGACGTGGGAGTCGCATATAGACACAAGCCCCTTTTGTCTTTTTCGGAGAAAACAATCACGCAGTCTTTCTGAAACTGCTTGAAGCCAAACCTTCTAGTAAGCGTGAATTTTCTCCCTATTTTTTACTGTCCAATAACGATAACAATAAAATATAAAATGAAAACTCACATTTCATGTGTATTTCGCCGTTGAATGTTATAGATGCCACTAGGTACAGTGAGGGGATGAAATTCTTAATGCAGTTGACCAATTTTGTAGGTAAGCTAATTGTAAAATTCTACCCATGTATTTCTTCATTGTCAAATCCAGTTATCTTTTTTACACCTTGCATAATCGTCAAATTTTGTGTTTCATCTAACAGGATAATGAAACGGATTTCTGAAAGCTTTGATTGAAAAAAAACGCTTGTAAGATTGAACTATAAAAACGACATCAACGGTTCTAGGACTGGCAGGTAATTATAAACTTCACCTTATGTACTTTTTTGTAGCTTTCCTAAATGAGTCTTAGAGAATCTACTGGCTAGTATAACCAATGAACAAAAAATTCATTTTAAAGTAAAGGAGACATCCAATTTTATACCACGTTTTTTTGTTAAGGGGGCTGCATACCTAGCATAAATATTCTATTATTTGTTTATGTATATGTATATTTTATTTCATTTAAATATGTCTATAAAGTTTACCAGACCTTCTACAATTCTAAACTTTAGACATATTTCCATGAAATGGTATATACATATACGTAAATAAATAATAGAATATTTATGCTAGGTCCTCGTACATTTCATTTGCTCCTAACAGTTTCCAGAATTAAATTAGAAAATAATTTAGAAAAAAAAAGGCTTATTCTGGTATGCAACACTCTTAATTAAATTATCTCCGGCAGATTTGTCCATTGGTTGTGCTAGCCAGTACACCACATTTTATTAGTTTTCTATCTAGCAGTCATATGACATTAATTTTTAAAAAAATAACATAGCCAAATTCCATTATGGATGCATCAATTTAATGCTGAATGATGGTGACAATTAGATAGATCCTGAATGTCCATAAGATCAGTCCCTGCGAATTAGGGGATTCAGGCACACAAGTAATAAAAACCAGATAAAAATAAGCTAATTATTATGAGCTGCACTTCCGTCGAATTGATCTGTTTAGTAGTTGTTTTTTTCTGTTATAAAGTAATTGGTTTAATTGTTTCCCAAAAAGCGCATTACATTTCAGAAACTTGTACTATTTCTCTTACATATATCTGTGGTTAATAATTATTAAATATCGCCAACATGGACCATTTTTCTGGATGAACAATGTCCATGCCAGCGCGTCCTTTCGAATAACCCATACACACACGCACACACACATTGCTCCAAATATAAACCAATGAAAAAGCTGTTCAAAAATGCACCTGCTGCGCATTCGAAGGATTTTGTTCCATTGGGCAGTAAGGACACTTCAACCTGAAACGGGAAAGCATAGAGATGAGTCGGAACCCCGACGTCCGGGACAATGCGGCGCAATCGAAACTTACTTATTGCCGTTGGCCAATTTGTTGAGTGCATCGCGAGAGATGACGTGCCCGCAGGTTAGCCGCATCGGAGGGTTGCTGTCCGAACTTTGCTGACGTAGGATGGGACAAGCGAATATGGAGTGATACCGGCTGTCGCGCCCCAGGTCGATCTCGATCTGCAAAACAGCAGGCGATATTTAACCTTAACGCTCTGGATCGAGGTTTCACTACTGATAGCTTCAATCAGGACTTACGGGCAATTCGTCTCTGGACGTCCACACTCCAGTCACTTGTCGCTGCAGCATGACCTGTTTAATGTTCAGGAGTGCCGGAAGAGCGGTGCAGCCTGCATTAATGCTGCGAAACAATGTAAAAATTAACATTCCACGTGCAACTCTGGAAATAGGGAGTGGTTCTGAGCATACCAGACGGCGAGAGGACTGTCCACCGAGAGCCCAAGAAGAGAGCAGGCGTCACGAGTGAACACGTCGCAGATTTCTGACCAGTGGATGGGATGTAGCAGGTAGTTATAAGGTGAATCGGAAATTCCTTGCCGCATGTACAGCAAGCTGCCCATTAAAATCTGAATCTCTGTTGCAAACGAAAACGAAATTTGCGTAATCTGCCTTTTCGTCAATTGCAAAGAATGCTTTAATGCTCCGAACCTTGTTCGTGGCTATGGGCGAAGCGTGGAAAGTTCTCCCGTGCATACTGGATAGCGTCGATCTGCCTGCTTTCGCCTTGTGTAATCAGCTCGACAAATTGCAAGCGATGAAGCTTGAATTCCAGACTGCTGTTCTGCATCTGTAGTCGCATGTGGTTCAGCATTGCCCATCTTATAGCAGAAAATGTGCATTTAGAAAATAACATGCGATATCAAAGTGCTGATAACCTCTAAAACTGTTATGCCTACTCTAATGCAGGCCCAAGATCCCTGTTCTTCAACGCTTCCGAAATGCGATTTAACTCGACGAACGGCTCTTTTTTGTTGTCTTCCACTTCGAGACGCGCCTCCTTTGAAAACGACAACGAGGTGAAGGGTTAACTCGACTGTATTATTGCAGTTTACGTGCGGTTAAGACAATTTACTCACTCTAACCAACTCTTCGGCAATTTCCAACATTCCTTGACGACAAAAATGTTCGCACACGACCTGATTGATGTGTTTTACTTTTTCAGGCGTTTCGAACACATCGTCTATTCCCGTGGCTGCAAAATCGGCTATGAAGTTCTGCAATGGAATTTATACAAACGGATCTCACGAACCGACAAAATAACCCGGGAAGATGCTAAAGCACGTAAGTATGAGTTATGTACTTTTTACCCATTATCCTATCTAACATCCCGCAAAAGGCACTTTTACTCACCCGATCGATTGCCTTGCCGACTTTGGACACCGTGCTGTGCAAGTCCCTATGTTCGGTCGCAATTTTGGCAACTACGTCTTTCACCCTCTTGACACATTGCATCAATTTGACCGTGTGGAAGCTGGTCAGCTTTTCAGTCTCTCCAACTGCGGAAATAGGGCATAACGTTACAGATTTTGGCAGCTGTCAATGAATTTTCCATCCTTACAATCATTGCCAATTTTTTAGGATTGATCAGGAGGTGGTATAAGCATATGTTACAAGTTAGGTTCCACATATGTTCAAGATGAGGTTAGGTTTTAGTAATTATAGGTGGAACGACACAATGACGTAGTAACTTAATTGACTTAAAATACCATCTTAATCCGTATGCATTAAACCAAAACCGTACTCCAATATTTCCATATATACGACTGCATATTTCTGACCCTAGAACCTGACAGTTTACCTAGCACGCCTATTTTTGACCCTGGAACCTACCTAGAACCTGGCAGCTTCATTAGGCCAATAACAACGCAATTACACGTAACCTCAATTGACCTCAGCGAATTTTAACTCTTGTGACTTGTCTGCTTGACCAGAGCAGATTTATCGTAAGCTTAAGTTTCATGGCTATCACGAAACCCAATATTATATTTCTTATCGAGAAACCTTGGAGAAAAACAGAACATGCATTTGTGAACAACAGAATCAACATCAGATTAGGTTACCTTCATTCAACTCGTTCTGTAGTTCTTGGACATCGTTTGCAAGCTCCTCTAAATTGCGATTGGAAATATCTTTTAAATTACTAAACTTGTTTAAAACCTTATCCAGTTCTCTTTCAACAGCTATACACGAATCCATTTTGCGTTTTCAGAAAATTTTACCCTTGCTGTCATTGTTTTGTAATGGCCATATTCTCTGGCGGAATATTATTGCTGCGTGACGCAAGACAGCCCACGTGACCAAAGATTCTACTTCCGGTGCATGGGATTTGAGCCGACAGCCGACATAATAGAAGCCGACAGCCGACAAAAAGTAAGCCAGAGTCAAAATACATTTCAATGATTTCGTGAACATGTATTTGCTCGCTACGTCAAATATATTTCATATTTGTATATGCAATTATGAGTTTATGCTGTTGAATTTGCCGAAATATTTTTTGTTCATTTATTGAGAAAATGGCTTTTAAAAATTTAACATTGCAGGTATAAGGCTTTGTATTTATTTATATTGACTGTATCATTGAACAATAGAACCCAATGGGCCAAACAATTTCAATATTAGTACATGTATCTTGACCAGGGATGTGCTACATTAATATTTACTTATTATACAAAAAAGTGCATTTTCAAAATTTATGCGAATGTTGCATGCTGCAATGTATACGAGCGTATCTCTTCTCTATTTATGCCCAAAATTTAAGTCACAAATGATTCTGACAACAGTATTCTATATTCTTTGTTTCTTTTTCTATTTTATTACACATAATGCATTTAACGTCATTAATATTAGTGTTGAATACATGTACATGTAGTCCAATTCATAAAATGTGGCGCTTTTGAATAATGCGCGCTTTGACGTAACACACTTGAAATCTGCTCAACAAAGTACCATTTGCTTTTACATGTAGATGACGATGCCCAAAAGCGCTTCCATGATATGCTAATGAAGTTTGGGGCTTTCGGGAGTTATGCCAACGACCACGGCAGAGGTCTCGTCATGCTGCAGAATTGTCAATGATGCTTGACCCCACTTCCGGCCACCTTGTTTAAATGTCGTGGATTCCGAGGACGGCGTACGCATTATTAGTTTCAACAAATTTGGGATGATATTTCGACTGCGATATCTACAGGTAGGTGTAAATAACTTTTTTTTCTCTTGTGAATCGTGATTCAATTTTTTTAAATGTCTAGCTTCATTTTTTATTAACTGGTGAAACTTAAATGTTTGGCATTCCATGATTGACAATTGACATTCCGATCATCCCCTTGTTAAATAACAATGGGTGTCATTTGCTATGACAAAAATTAACCTTCATGACGGTTAATTTAAATGATTTTTAAGCTCAATTAAATAAAATCAAATTTTCCGACAAAATAACACTAGGACTATTAATTAAAAATAGGCCCCCCGCCGGAATCTCAAATTAAATGGAAAAGAAATGTCCTTGGGTGAAATAACTCAGATCCCATTGTAGTTTCGGCTAAAAGTCCGTATAAAAAATCATTATTTGTTGTTTGATATTTGGATGATAAATCTGTCGAGTATCTGAGTAAAAATGTTCGTATGTGTGCAAACCATTTTGCTGATAGCCAATTTATGAATGCAGCTCTGAAGAATACAAGGGAGATCATACGATCTCCCTTGTTAAAATTAATAGCAAAATGTTGGGTTCATTGATTGTAATTTGTAACCTTTAAACTGAACTGGCGTAGGAATGCACTGGAATCAGATATCAGTTGGAAGTTTCAGGGAATTTAAATTAACTTTGTTGTAGCACAATCGGTAAAGTGACAGATTTGTAACTAGGTTTAGTTTTGGTAGATCCTTGGTTCAAAACCACGGTTCTGTTTTTTTTAAAATAATTTAACATATACATGCTTCATCAAGGTTGTCCTATTATACTCGAGGGTTGATATTTGCTAGAAAATCCCCGATATATGCAAATTTAGAAGAATATTACTGTTTTGGCTAAAAAAAACAACTTCAGATGGAATTTTATTGCAAAAATAATGGTAAAATTTGCCAACTTATTTATCTGCAGTAAGCATATTCGATCAAT
>JAQGCC010000033.1:0-75676 GCA_034698905.1 Xestoiulus laeticollis | reverse complement strand
AAAAGGGAAAAACAACAGCTCGAAATTCGGCCCCATCTTAACCATTGGGGATCATAGTGGGGATCGCCCCCTTAATATCAATGAAAAAGACGCATTCACAAAAGTAAGGTATGACGTCCAATTATTATCACATCCTGTGTTTTATATAGCAAAGGCTGAATAAAATTGTATACTGACTTCAAATTCGAGCTGCATTTAATTCCAATATTACCTTTGTCTTCGCACAACGGTTAACAGAATCATCTTTAAAAGACATCCTGTCAAAGAAAATGTTTGTGTACTGAAAAAAGATGTTGAAAAACCAAATCAATGATGCCAAATTAATAAATGGTGCTCTGAAAAAGCAATTTCATTCACTGCATGCTTATAAGCGGAATCACGAGCAGCAAATATAATGGACAGTATTTTAAGACCATACAAATATTACTTTTATTTATACGGAATTAATACTTACCCTGAAAGTGTTAAATTTGGGAAATTAACTTGCATGGCTCATAAACTGGGGAAGTTTTGTGTTTTTATTGCATTAATTGTTTTGATAGAGATGATATTTTTAATAATATTTGAAAAATTGGGCAAAGAGAAGTTGCCCTTAACGCTCTTGATTCTCATCCTTGTATCTACATATCTGTGTAATTTTTACTTCGTTGCAATTCAAAAATCAACTTTGCAACAATTTCATGAGGAATTAAATTCATTCTCGTTTAATGAAGCTGCCAGCATCAAATCTGCACACTGGTCGACAATTGTTTTAATAACCCCTAAAATTTCAATGTTAGGATTTGCAGTATCGTGTTGTTTTGCTTTTTATGTTGTGTTCTATCAGACATTGTCAGAGAAATTTATGTTAGGTTGCACTCCATCGGAATGCATATTTATTGTCTTTATTATCATTATTACTGTTCCAGCAATACTTATATTATCCTATTTTCTTTTCGTAATATCTTTCTTTGCTTATATGTTAACTAGTTACATATTAGTTGTTCAAATATATTTATACGAGAATCTGAGTTTCAATTCACAACCTTACAGAAAACACACAGGCCACGATAATTTAAGTCCTTTATTGTTTGCATTTTCGGTTTTAAAAAAGTTAGATGCGATATTCTCCCCTTTAATACTTATAACATGCACCACAATTATTATGCAAGCCATGATTTTATTAATGGGAATTTCATTTAATGAATACTTGATCACGCTTACCATTCTTGGAGGAAATGTGGTGATAATATTGCCTTTCGTAATGTGCATAATAACATCACACACACTAAATAAAAAGGTAAGACTTTCTGGTTTTACAGTTTATGTGTGACATTTGGAAACCCTATATATCTCGAAACAAATGAAAATCACCGTATCTAGATCCTAACATCAAAAATATAAAATCATATTTCATATTACTAATTTTTTTTAAGTTAAAAGCTTCAATGTCATCAATGTGGAAGTTCTTTCACAGTAATGTGGGCCACTCGTTGAACAATAAAAGCATTCTGGTTTGTATGATAAATTCAAAGTTGATGCAATGCTAAAGCCATTTATTAATCTTTCAATTTAATTTAAATAGGAAGATGTGAATACTCTATTTTACATTTTATCTTCAAAACATTGCGATCATGGCATGACTATTGGTGGATTTGTGGAGATCTATGATCTTGTGTTATTAGAGGTAAGATCTACAATTAGATATTTTATTTTTAATAAAATTTTGAATGGATTGGATTGTTCTTATTATATAAATTTCTGACCTAACCCAGAGAGTTTTCCTATTTATATTCATTTTTTAATCCATTTTATTTAGCTTGTCCTTTTCAGCTGGAATATTATCACTTTTACCTGCCAATTTTATCACCATAGTGTTCAGCTTGACGACGCACAAGTTTTCGATAATTTTAATTAATTTTTCCGTTATTTCATCGATATCAACTTTCTTAATTATTTGAAATTATGTATTTTCTGAGAAACTTTAAAGCATATTTCAAGGATTTCAAAGCACATCCTTCTATAATTATCACAAAAATGCCTACCGGTATACAATGCACCTACATATATAAACACAATTAATTCCTCTCTTTTTTTAAATTGAACTTATAATCAACTTATACCCTTTTATAAAAATGGGGGAAAAAACAAAAAACAAACAAACAAGGGAAATGTGTTTTTTGGGAAATGTGAACAAACCATATCGATATTTTAAAATCAGCAGATGCTAAAGGTTAACCTGCTACAAATGATTGGGGAAAAAATGCAATCGATATGTATGCAATCGACATGTATGTACAATCTCTCGTCAAAACCAATTCAGACCTTTATTTTAGTTGATATCAATGAAAGTAAGGTATGCTTATATTGTTCAATTGTTATCACATCCTGTGTTTTATATATCAAAGGCTGAATAAAATTGTATGTCTTCAAATTCGAGCTGCATTTAATTCCAATATTACTTTTGTCTTCGTACAACGGTTAACAGAGCCATCTTTAAAAGACATCCTGTCAAAGAAAATGTTTGTGTACTAGAAAAAGATGTTGAAAAACCAAACTTTATTTTAATAATTGTAATCAATAATGCCATTAATAAATGGTGCTCTGAAAAAAAAAATTCATTCACTGCATGCTTATAAGTGGAATCATGAGCAGCAATATAATGGACAATTATTTAAGAGAATACACATATTATTTTTATTTATCTGGAATTAATACTAATCCTGAAAGTATTCAATTTGGGAAATTTAAACGTGTGGCACATAAAATAGGGAAATATTGTGTTTTTCTTGCTTTCTTGGTGTTGGCAGAGATTACACTGCTAACACAAGTGGAAATGAAACTTGTGCATGTTGATGTATTCTTGATTATCATTCTTCTATCTACCTATCTATGCAATTTTTACTTCATTGCAAAGCAAAAGTCAACCTTGCAAGAACTACATGTGGAATTGAATTCATTCTCGTTTAATAAAGCTGCCAGCATCAAATCTGCACGCTGGTCGATTTGTAATATCGTATTGTGTTGTTGCATTTAAAATATGTTTGCATCAAGAAAGATTAACGTTCGATTTCCACCCTGTTACATACACATTTGTTGTCCTTATTATAGTTATTTGTTTTCTGGTTCCACTTATATTATGCTATTTTCTTTTCGTAATATCTTTCTTTGCTTATATGTCAACTAGTTACATATTAGTTGTTCAAATATATTTATACGAGAATCTGAGTTCCAATTCACAATCTTACAGAAAACACCACGATAATTTAAGTCCTTTATAAACTTATTGTTGTCATTTTCGGTTTTAAAAAAGTTAGATGCGATATTCTCCTCTTTACTTCTTATAACATGCACTACGATGGCTATGCAAGCATTGATTTTATTAATGAGAATGTCTTTTAATGATTACTTGATCACGTTTACTATTCTTGGAGGAAATGTATTGGTAATATTGCCTTTTGTTATGTGCATAATAACATCACATAGACTAAATAAAAAGGTAAAAACTTTCTGCTTATTTTTTATATTTGGAATGCGTATAAATAAATGATAATATATGAGACTAGATCTTTAATTAGAGCTAAATAATTTTATGTAAACCTGTATCCGTGCAAAGTCCTTACTCTATTAAATTTATAGTTAATGCGTTTCATTTGCAGAGAATATTTATAAACTATATGTAAAACATGTCTGTTAAATAAATATCGTAATTTTTTTTAAAAAAAAGTTTATTTTAATTTATCTCACATTTTAAGTTTATAAAAATATCAGCAAAAACATTGTGCAATTTTGAATGGTAATCAAATACAGTAACATGCGTTATTTTTGTTTTTCAAATCTCAATTGACAGGTTTTTTTGTTGCAATATACTTGGAATATTGCTATTTATAATATGTGCAATATCATCTCATAAACTACATAAAAAGATAAGCACTTTAATGTTTTTTATTTTAATTTGAAAAGTGTAAAACAATTAAAGAAATAATGAAAAAACCCAAATCCAAACTATTTTTCAAATAGCCTATGTTTAAATGTTATGAAACTACAAATAATAATAATCAAAGTTGCCTGAAATAGTAATTTAATTACAATTTTTCTTCCAAATTCAACCATAAAATATATAACCAGCGTATTGATGGTATTTAATGTTACTTCATACCTTTTTTGAAGATTTATCAAAATTTTAACATTTGTTTTATGTATTCAACTGCTTTCGTCTTCATTCGCAATTATTTGAACCTGCTACAATGTTTTTAAAGCAAGGGTTAATCATTAGGCTATTGCTAGCTACGCTGCAGCACAATGGTGCACTAGCTACTGTGTGTGAAATACTGTGCAGTATTTGATAATCCCCAGTAATGCTGTAAATGATTAAATAACTCTTTTATCCTGAATTTCTAACATCTTTTCTTCACACGAATTACTCATTAAAACAAGGTTGGCTTAGTGGTTATGCTTAGCTCCTTGAATTCCTTGAACCGCGGTTGGCTATCCTTAAAATTTCATATAACTTCAAATAATTGCCAATGAAGAAGAAATTAATTGAAAACATTCAAACACGCCATGCTCTTCCATTTCCTATATAATTCAACATTTTGTCCGAAGTGTACGGCTACAATGTTATAATATCGATTTCATTAAAAAAACGGTCCAGCAAACGGTTTTTAATACTATATCAATGGATAGAGCACTCATGACATCCTAACTAACCATGCACACAATCATAATTTTAACAGCAATAAATGTTCATAATGTAAAAGCTTCAATATTTTCAATGTGGAAGTACTTTGAGAGTAATGAAAACAAATATTTAAACACCAAAAACATTCTGGTCAGTATGGAAAATTCTATGTTGATATGTCAAAAAATATCTCGTATGGTATGTAATTTTCCCATTTCAATTCTACATGAAGATGTGAATAATTTACTGTACATTTCAAGGTTAGCTTAGTGGTTATGCTTAGCTCCTTGAACTCGGTAGACCCGGGTTCAAACCCCGGTCGGCTATCCTGGTTGTGGTTTTTCGTGGTTTCCCACAACCTCCTTTAATCGCCCATATAGGCACATAAGGCGAATGCCGGGATAGTTCCCCAAAAATCGGCCTCGACCGTATAAAGTTCCCCTTAAAAAATCTGGCACTTTGCCCCCTGCCACATGGCATGCCACATGCTGACTGCAGGGTAAGGAATTGAATTGAATTGAATTGAAACATTAAATTTATGCTCACGGCATAACTATTGGTGTTTTCGCGGAGATCTATGATCTTGTGTTATTAGAAGTAAAATCTGACATTTTTTAATTTTAATATAAATGTAGAAATTTAAAATAAACTTTCTTACATTAGTTTAAAATAATCCCTATTTTTTGTACTTTAAGTATATATATCGCACGGGGGGATGAAGGGGGGGGAGGTTGATATCAGAAACTAAATGCTATATTAAAGATTAACATGCAAAAAATGCATGGAAAAAATGTAATCCATATGTTTATGCATGTATATGTGCAATCTCTCGTCAAAGCTATTTCAGATCTTTATTTATACTACGATCAATATTGAGACTTTTTTTTAGTATACAGCTAATTCTATCGATGTTATGCCAAGCATGCGTCGTTGATGCTTAAACTCTACAATAGAGTTAATGAAATGTATGCCAATTAATTGTGAAATTGTCATCACATCCTGTGTTTTATAACAAAGGCTGAATACAATTTTATGACCTCAAATTCGAACTGTATTTAATTGCAATGTTACTTTTGTTTTCTTACAACGGTTAGCAGAACATGTTTAAAGGCCATCCTGTCAAAGAAAATGTTTGGGTACTGGAAAAGGATGTTGAAAAGCCAAATTATATTTTAATAATTAATTATAATCAATGATGTTAAAATAATAAATGCTGCTTTGAAACATTAATTGCATTCACTGCATGCTTATAAGTGGAACCATGAGCAGCAATATAATGTACATTATTTTAAGAGAATACATATATTTTTTTTATTTGTCTGGAATTAATACTTATCCTGAAAGCATTAAATTTGGGAAATATAAACGTGCGGCACATAAAATAGGGAAATTTTGTGTTTTTCTTGCATTATTTGGGTTGGTAGAAAGTACACTGATAACACAAGTGGAAATAAAGCTCATGCCTGTAGATGTATTCTTGATTTTCATTCTTCTAGCTACCTATCTATTCAATTTTTACTTCATTGCAAGGCAAAAATCAATCTTGCAAGAACTACATGCGGAATTAAATTCAATCCCGTTTAATGAAGCTGCCAGCATCAAATCTGCACGCTGGTCGAAAATTGTTTTACTACCCCCTAAAATTTCAATAATAGGATTTGTAATATCGTGTTCTGTTATTATATTTAATATGTGTTTGAACCAAGAAAGATTAACATTAGATTGCCACCCGGTGACATGCATAACTGTTGTGTTTCTTATAGTTTTTTTATTTTTGATGATGCTTACATTATGCTATTTGCTTTTCATAATATCTTACTTTGCTTATATGTCAACTAGTTACATATTAGTTGTTCAAATGTATGTATATGAAAATCTAAGCTCAGATTCACAAACTAATGGAAAACACCACTATAATTTAAGTTCTTTATTGTTTGCATTTTCGGTTTTAAAAAAGTTAGATACGGTATTCTCACCTTTACTTCTTATAACATGCATTACAATTGCTATGCAAGCCATGCTTTTAATAATGGGGTTTAATAGAAATACAAGTATTTACTTCGTCCCGTTTTTCATTTTTGGAGGAAATGCGATGATAATGTTGCCGTTTTTAGCGTGCATAATAACATCACATAGACTAAATAAAAAGGTAAGCACTTTCAGCTTATTAGCTTGATATTTGATAAACGTATAAGCCAATAAGAATGTAATGTAGAAGATGAAATGAAATTCATTTTTCAAATTATTGACTAGTATGCTTGCTATTATGAAAGTAAAAGTTAAACCCTATGATAAGTCAACCGAATTAAATTTCGTTAATCTTTGATCAGTGCTAAATAATTAAAGAAAATGATATTATTTTCTGGAAATAATATACCGTGAATAGAAATCATTGCATTATCTCGTATTTCATAGTACTAATATTTTCGTTTTAGTTGAAAGTTTCAATGTCTTCAATATGGAAGTTTTCACACTCAAATTCCGGCAACTTATTGCAAAATAAATGCATTCTGGTATGTACGAAACATTAAAAATTGATTCGTTATTAATTAATACCATGTATTAATTTTTTAATGTTAAATGAAATAGGAAGATATAAATGCTTTATTTTACATTTCAACGTGGAGACAATGCTATCATGGCATGACAATTGGTGGATTTGTTGAAATATATGATCTTGTTTTATTAGAGGTGAGATCTTCAGAAATTCCAAATAATTAATGTGTTCAGACCGTATGTGGTTGTTATATACAGTATATTGTGTAAACTTGCCATAAAATTATCATGTAAGGCTGTCGAGACATTTCAATAACTTATGTTCATTTTAATCTCTTTTATTCAGCTTGTCATTTTCGTCTGGAATGTGATCACTTTTACGAGCTCAATTTATAACTAGAATAATCAACCTGATGATACACAAATGCACGATTTGTGATTCTTTCCATGATTTTAACAATATCAACGTTCTTCACTATATAGAACAAATTATGCACGTTAAATGACTGATCAGATAGTTGTTCATAATGAGTGTTTTTATTCAAATGCCTTCATGCATTATATGCCAGGTATGCATACATGAAAGTAACTTCACAGCAGTGCAACAGTATACTACAGCGCAGCTAGCAGCATGTGTTTGCTCCTGTTTCCAATTTTTTTAAACTTTAAATAATTGTCAATGAAGTCTATACTTGTTGAATACATACAATAAATATTGAGATTATTTCCGTGATTTCATCAATATCAACGTTCTTCACTATATAAAATTATGCACGTTAAACGACTAAGCAGATAGCTGTTCATGAAGTTTTTTTTATAAAGAGTTCTCATAAGTATTAATGCAAATGTGTATCTGTGCAAAGTCCTTGCACTATTAAAGTTAATGCATTTCATATCCCAAAAACGTTCATAAATATTATTTAAACACGGCTGCTAAATAAACAATGTGAGTTTAAAAAAATCATGAAATTTTAATCTCTTATACAGCCGTTTATAAAAATATAAGCATAAATATTGTGTTATTTAAATGGTTAACTGGGTAGACCATGGGAGTAAACTAAGATGTAAAACCAAAATTGATGTTAAGCTAAGATTATTAAATGACTAATAAAATTAATCAATAACCACATGTACGTGCCTCTATTTCGATCTGAATTTCTCACTCATGGTGATTTTGTTTTCTGATAGTGATTACTGCAACAATATTTATAAGTATCGACTGCTCTGGCAATCAATAGTTTTGTAATGATATGCGATGTTTCTTCTGAAACTCGAATTACAATTAATACATGCTTACAGGAGCAATGAACAACGAATATATTTTGTTTGCGTGTTGACAGGTTATATTAGTTGTTCAAATGTATCTACAGGCATATGAGAAACTGAATTCTGATGTATACATTAAATTTTTAAACCTTATAAAATTAACTCCAATAATTTAAATTCAATCTTAGCTTTATTTTCTGTTTGTAATAAAGCTAGATTCTGTATTCTCCAAATCACGTCTTAATATCATGTGCCGCAAATGCCATGCAACCGCGCCTCTTTTAATTTATAGAGGCTCATATTGGTAGTTTTTTTGGAAATATACTTAGAATATTGCTGTTTATAAAATGTGCAATATCATCTCATAAACTACATAAAAAGGTAAGCACTTTCATGTTATTGCAAGCTTTTTTAAAATTTTAATTTGAAAAGCACAAAACAATTAGAAAACCTCATTTTTATTAAAGCTAACTATAATCTATAGCTGCATGTACCTTTATTTCGAGCTGAAAATACAAGACTATATTGCTATACATGTATACAATGAATAAATAACACGACCATATGAAACATTTTACATGACTGTTTAATCAGTTATCAGATCACTGAAGTTGAATCTCTCAATAAGGAAATACATGCATGTATACGTTTTGTCATTAAACATGCCTGTCTTTCAATAGTCTGCATAAGTCAACTTATAAACACATATAATGGTTGAAATAATTAACATTCAATGCAATATTATCCACAAAGGTGTTACAACTGCCAGCTAGATCACCCTATACAAAAATACCCTCATAATGAGCTACAGTTGCAAAAATTAGCAAGACGAAAAATCGAAGTCTACGTTATTCGTTAAACTCTTTAAAGTTAACCAATGTCTTTAATAGAATAATAGACTCTGTTAGCTTTCATAAAAAGGCACTCCGAATTCAAATACATATTATCACTGAAAAACAGTGCAATGCTATACCAATTAGCAGCCTGAATTACACAAAATATGACAAACTCCATTTGTTTTGCTATAATTTAATATAGCATACCTCTCATGCTCCAAGTTCCTAAGATGTCATTTTTCAAGACATGTCATTTGACATGGAAAAACTCAAGAAACGACGTGTCATTAGAAATACATGTAAAGTGCAACCTCTGTAATGCGCCACCACATGGGACCAAGCGCTGCCGAATTAAAAAAACGTCCGATTAGCGGAACGGAATGCGGATGCATGTACACCAAAACCTGTAAATAGCGATGCCCATGGAAGTAGCGATGATTCACAGTCGGCACGGTGTGCATGTCATCACTAGCTGAACCTGCAAATAGCACAACTTCTGGTTTGGTCCCAATGGTTTGCGCTATTCGCCGGCTTTGGTGTACACAATAGTATACTTACAATCAATTGTATATGTGCTCACCTATTAAATATTGTTTGGCTTAAAATATCTGTAATACTCGTTTGTTTTGTAACATTAAGCACTTTTTCAAGCACTCCCTCTGGCATTCTAACCGTGGCATTATTGGGTGAAAATAATTCACCGTCAGAAAATTGTCATGTTATCACAGGCTCGGATTACCGAGGCTGCACTGAAGTTTAAATTTTTTCCAGATTTATCATCTTTATAACAACGTTTTAGCTGGATTTTTTGCCATTTAGACGTCATGAGGTATATCAGAAACAAATCTGATATTATTTAATTATGCTATTTTCATTTCATTTCAGTAAAATTAATATAGAAATATAATTTTTCTTTGAGCTACATGTTAGCCTTTCAGTTTGGTCCATAATGTCCAACACGAATTTTCTCCATTACACCAATAAAATTTGAGGACGAATTTGCTGATCAAAATATAAAATCCATTATCACAGATTCAGTCTCCATCTTCTAACTCATACAACGACTTGCGGAAATATTCTATGTCTACGGCTGCTAAGCTAACAACTCGAAGCCTTCAAACGAAATTAAGCCACAGATTAAGCTATTCGTACCTCGAGCCAGTTTGCAAACAGAATCTCAAAACATCTGTTATTGCAACAACAACAAAAACCGATCAAACTTAGGAATGCAATATTTTGAAATTATAGTTTAGGTAGTTTTTTTACGAAACCTTTCTTGCTCTTTGTACTGGCAACCTTTGACATAAACAATTCACCCCTAGTCACAGAAATGGTTTTCCGAAGAAGAAAACATCGATTAACACAATATATATGCATGTTCTAGATATTATACTTGTAATTTGAGTAAACATCGGTAAATAGTTACTTGGCAACTGCCATATAAATTTGCAACAATTCGGATGCTTCATTGCAGGAAAAGTTGGGACATGTCACCCAATACACATGATTAACGTGTATTTTTTGTTAAACGTGATCAGATCGTGTTTCGCTATTACAGACACTGATACATTTCGACACCGGTTTTAAATTGCGTGCCTTCCGGCAAAGCATTATTCCTGCAAGTAAATCGCATTTCGAGCAAGCATGCCAACATTAAAAAAAAGTGGCAACAACTCCCAAAACATATCGCTTCGAATAGATAAATAAAAAATCGTGTTGCTAAAATGTAAATGTAAAAACATTGTAATATTCGGTGACTTGTCACGACAAACATCATAAAACAAAGCAAACTTAATGCCGATATCGATGCCTGTTGAAAGCAATGGCCTCTAGAATTCCTCTGTACTTGAGCAAATTATAAGAAAAAACACTTAAAAATTACCTGGAATGTGGTTAGGTGTAGAACACGAGCCACTTCTTTAAATGAACTAAAAATGCCATTTTTTCAAGCACGAACTCCCGTTAGCGATCCAATCGTCGCGGCTTACTTTGGCTTCGTGAAATCCAGACGAGGCTGCAAGAACGCAAGCTCCCAAGTATGCAGCATGACCTCGGTACGGGCTGGCATGAACCTGGTACAGTAAAGTCGAAATTACTAATTTTGTAAGATCCCGCAGCATAGCAATAAAAAAGTTTCGCTTGCCTTAGGGTTTGTCGTTGGTGGCGTAAGTCGATCCATTTCCTGCTGGAGTCTCTCCGTAAATCCTGGTAACATGGTAACTCCGCCACTGAGATAAATACTTTTGCTCATCTCTTTTCGAACATCGAGACTGCACTCTTGGATTGCTTTGGACACCAACTTGTGCAGTCCAGGATTGTCGAGTCCCCAGACATCGGGCTTAAACAAGCCTTCAGGAGCCTGAAAGCGTCCGCTGTCTAAAGTTATTGTCCTGATAACGGGAAATCAAGGAACACGTTCAACATGTCATATCTTAAAAAAATGTGTCTCGGACGAATGAAAATCCCAAAGCAAAACTACGAAAAAGCGGAATACTTACTCCCAGGGAGAATCTCCATCGAAGAACTGATTTACCGGCACGGAAACCTCGAATCTCTCCGGATCGGAGTAGAAACTCTGCAGTTCGGTGTTGTAGTGCTCGGCCACGTAGCAGGCACGCTCTAAAACGTAGCGCAGGAGGAATGACTCGGTTTCTGATGCCAAACCGTAGTGGCTCTGCATAAGGAAGTGCCGCAGGTGGTCCAGAAGTCGAGTGCCGCCATAGGGGAAGCGAGATACTCCCGGCTCGATAACGTAGCCGTCCACAATAGGAATGACCTCCATCCTTTCACCTATATCAACCACTATACCCGACGTGCTGTTGTACGAGCATAGTGCTAGCACAGTTTGCGCCGTCAAGTTGACCGCTCGAACTCCAAATTCCGTCATTAGAAGATCGAGCACGTCGGTCTGCGATCGGAATGGGAAGTTTCTGGGCAGACTTAGTTGTACCTGTACGCAATGTTCACAGCTTATGGTATTTTTTTGTTGGCAAGATCATATTTACAGTATATACAAAAAATGACGTCTTCGCAAGGGCAATATTTTACTTTTAATGATAACTTAAATCCAAATCTGATCGGAAACTAAATGCCCAAAACTGACGTATGTTCAAAATTAGTAGCATTACAAAGATCAAGTCCTACCTGGTAATCGGAAGGGTCCACATTCAGCTCATAGAAAACCTTGCTCAATAGTCCTTTGACCACTTCTAAATCCACAGAAAACTGAAAAATAGAACACAAAAATTTATTCGCACACATTACCAAAGTACTCGAGTGATTTTAATATGCATTAAAATACCTTAGTGATTTTAGCCGAAGGCCTTAGCGGGAATGTGATGGAAGCACCTAATCTTGTTTTTGGTCTCAGAGCGTCTGTGCCATACACCCTTCGGCCCGTTGATTTGTCCGTTGCACAAACGGTTGGAAAATACACCTGAGGTAGGGTCGCTGTAAAACATTTGGAATTTATCACCGATTGCATCGTATAAAATTTTCAGAAATCTGACTGGAAATCTAGTAGGCTTCGTATTCCTTAAAGCAAAGTTTTCTAGTGTTAGCAAAACCCAAGAAAACTTACGTTGGTTGCACAAAATGCCCGCCCGCACCGAAGAGCTGCCGACATCAATGATAATGACATCCTAAACGGCATAAAAAGTTTAAGTTATTTTAAAAGCATAAGGACTTAGTCGCACCAAAATGACGAAACATTGAATTCGTAGTGCAATGTCAAGGGCTTTTTGTGATACTGGGGTGATGCTTTTGGTTGTTATGGTAGCAATATAAATATGGCACTGGATAAACTTGAATAAGTCTTAATTTCAATATTTAGAACTTGCATCGCACGTTAGCGGTAAAATAAATCTCAGAAATCTTTTAGGTATGACAGTACAGATTACATCGGCATTATGTTGCTGCACTTACGGAGCAAATTAAATCATAAGCTTAAATCGAAATCATACCTCATAGAACTGGGGATATGCGACTACAGGCTGGACATACATCAGCGAGTAGTTCTCGGCCGTGTGAGTTATGAGAGCTCTCCTCCATCGTTCGGTGTCAGCACGACTTCCACATCTGACAACTACATAGTGTCCTTTCTGTTAAAGAAGACAAGCGGGACATTTCTTTTACAAACGAGCAATCAAAAAATTTAGGAGCATTGATTCTAATCAGACATTACCACATCATCGATTCCGAGAGTCTTAATGACTCGCTTCTTCTATTAGGCAGCATTAATTAACACAATTATTAGTTGTGAAAGATTATAATATATTCTTTTTCTTCGAACCCAAAAGTCCTTAAAAGTTCCTGGCGTTACGTTTTTGTTAGCTAGCCGAAATATATTATCTTTCAAAAAAGACTTACCCCATCATCAATTCCTAGAAGGGTTGTTTCGACAGTGTCGACTTTTCCACCCATGAGCTGCAGCACGACTGAGGGTTCCTCTGATTTGGCACTAGCGTAACAAAACAAGTGTCCATCCCTAACGCGGAAGTAGCGTCTCTTCCATGCGTTCCAGAAAGTAGCTTGCCTACGTCCCGATGGCAGTTTCTCCAAGTAACCTTCCATATTGACGAACGTTGCCGGAGGTGTCGCTGGTGGCTTTGGGGATGGAATGGTGTACAGTTCTTCCAAAAGGCGGTTCTGAAAACAAAATTGCCGTTTAAAAGCCGGAGCAACGGATATGACCCTGCAAGCGTGACTTAGGACATAGCAAGGTTAGAGGAACTAAACTAATTACCTCCCCAGCGGCATAATCGCGACATTTCGGCTGTTAAATTTTGTGGCTAATTTGGAAATTGGTCATAAAGTAAAATGATGAAATTGCGCTTTATGATCCCCATAACTGGTGGAAAATAACAGATTGCATGCAATATCATTAATTTACGATGTTTACAAGAGGTTATTAAATTTAAATATTTTCATGGGCTTTATTCGAGTATTTAGGGGGTATAATCTTTCTTTAAGACATACAGCTATGACCATATATCAAAAACATTGCACAATTATATCACAGGACTTATTGTGACTCTTTATTAAAAAAGTTTAGCATATAGAATCGGGTAATATATTCCTAAAATTCTATTAAAACAACTTACCGGGTTCCATTGCACGCTGGTGCACTTCTGCTTCCGAAAGGCTTCGGCTTCCGGATGCGGGTAGGAGGTGACCGATGGAATGCTGTCGGTTTCATCGTCATCATCAAAGGCGGTTTCATCGCTTTCAAGGGCTGGCATGCCATTGCCATTGCTGCTGGATGTGTTGTTGTTCGTGGAATTCGTATTGAGATCCGTTTTTGGAATGTTTTCCAGCGCTACAACATGGGGTGCAAACATTTGGAGTTGGTCGTTGTGGAATAACCTCCGCCTGGATCGTTTCTGGTGGCTGCACGGCTTCGGGCGCTCATCGGCCCCCATTCCGCTGTCGTCATCGTCCTCCTCCGCATCATTGTCTCCAACCCCTTGAGTAACTTCTTGCAGGGATTTGTCGCTGGATATTTCGTCCCCATTGCTTGGAGCCGATTGGAAGTCGGGGCAACTGAGATTCGAGCGTGAGAGAGCAGGCAACTCGCTGCCTCGCAAACATATGGAATCATCTGGAAAAATTAATGTTTACAAGTTTTAATGTTACAATGTTTTCAGTTGCATTATGGAAAATTAAAATAATTACTTTTAAAATCCATTTCCTAACATTTTCACTAAATATATTAATGCACATACATGTATAACAACTTTGTTATACAAGACAAGGTCGGCTTAGTGGTTATGCTTAGCTCCTTGATTTCGGGAGTTGTGGTTTTTCGTGGTTTCCCACAACTTCCCTTAATCGCCTATATAGGCACGTAAAGGCGAATGCCGGGATAGTTCCCCAAAAAGCGGCTACGACCGTATACTCTTCCCATTAAAAATTCTGGCACTTTGCCCCCTGCCACAAGGTACACTACATGCTGACGGCAGAGTAAGGAATTTAATTGAATACACTATATTTAATGTTTGGGCGGCTTCAGTCAGATGTAATTGTAAATCATAATTGCATTAGATTAATATAGATCGTACAGCACTGATTAAAAAAATTGCAAATTGTAATAATTCATTGTATTGACGTTTATATGCAGTCTTGTCGGCAAAACAGGTAAATTTTCAACAGGTTTCTAAGATGTGTGCCAGATTAATACTATGAGGAAATCAACCTTCACACACCTGTGATTAATTTGATCAAAAGTTACTGCCTAAAATTGGCACTTGTATTTCATTTGGAAATCTGCCACACAATTTAACATTAATGTGCATGTTGCATGAGCAGCCAACACAAAGTATTTAATCAAACATTCCTATGTTTGGAAGCATGGTTGCATGCATAGCATTACAGCTCTATATGCCTACCAATGCGGATATGCATACATTGAGAACTATACATTGAGAAATATGTAGGCTGCAGAAGTTTACAGAGTTGGTCGCAACATAACGAACGATGGAGAATTATTGTAGGAAAGGCAATTTACAATGTTTTGGACTGCTAAAACGTGAATATCACACCACAAAGATTTACTTTGCATGTTATTGGCAGCCATGTGTTTATATTCTACTTAGTTATGACAGATACACATTAAACCGCCCTAGACAAACAAAACGTCTGTGTCGAAATGCATGCAAGTACTTCCTGCACCGTCAAACGTGTTATTAAAGCATCATTAATGAGATTTTAATTGCCAGGTTCTGCCCCACCGAGGAATGACGATGCAAAATGAAAATTTCAAGCGTTTTACGTTAAATAAATTAGATGTATATTGTAGGGAACAGCACATTTTTACATACAAGCTAACTTTATAAAATACGTGTAGATGATTAAACCACGATTTAAATAGCTATAAATGGCTTGGTAGCTAAGGGAGGAGAAGTGGAGGGCGTTCCATCAATTCCCACGATTGTTTTCTACTAGTTATTTATTTTAATTTAAAAAAAAAACTCCTCCACCTAATGATATGCTGCAAACACATAATGGTAAATTTTTCACACCCTGAAGAGAATCTCGCCACGGTTTCAGACGCACGCGCTGCTGCTGTTTTGCACGACGTAGGATGCCGAGCAAATAATTTCCATCGGATGGAAATAGGACCTTACCATGCCGGTCTCCATGCGCCAGGCAAATCCTCAATACCACACTTACACGGTTGACAACTGAAGCAAACTACACTTTCAGGGGGGTTGTGAACCCCTGGCCAACTTACCGGTAAAACTTATCGGAATCCCCCGACCATCGCGTCGTAGGAACGTATGCAACGAATTCAAGATGAGCACCGAATGCAACATACTGCCGTATACCGCCTCGGCTTACTGATACCCCTCGTACTTGCAGCGTTTCCTAGCAGCCAACCTTGAGTTCGGAATGGGTAATGCATCGTTTTAATTGCACAACATCTTCCATAATTGCGGCGAATCTGTTCGGCACGATTCAGGTAGCACAGCCCGCCTGCTTCCGATCGGAAAATAGAACATCCCGAAGGCCAGTCAATCGCGATTGCGGCATCAACCGCAGAACGCACCAGAAAGGAGCTTGCAGAACGACCCTCCTTGATGGCCATTCAAGCTTGCTCAAGTGGTTGTCATGGCAACCTCTCATCTCTGCATTCCCTCAATCGTCGTCCCCCGCTTATACATGTTTTCCTCACATCAGAGCCTCAATCAGAAGCCTATGGGGCGCCTCGTAGTAAAGCTATGTTAGGTGGCGCCTTCAACGTCCAACGATTCAAGGCGCATCATTCATGAAATTTTTTGATGGTGTACTATCATTAGTACTATCATATTTTCCCTTTTTTTCATGGCAGTTTCCGTGCAAATGCCAGAATGGTCGACATTGCTGCTTTCTGTTTTAATGTATACATTCCTCTTGTTTCCTAGATCAGAGGTTCTCAAACTGGGTGCCGCGAGCATATGTCAGAGGTGACGAGACATTATGTAAACTTCCCATAAACAAAGGAAATAATGAAAATTCACCCAAACAGTATCATTCATCACATAAAAGACAACTGAGCATTAAATTTGCACTGTTTTTTTTTTCTTGTTTTCCTAAGTATTCAAACTGCTTCAGAGGTGCCGCAACAAAATTTTTTAGCCTGACAAAGAGTGCTGCGGTGAAAAAGTTTGAGAACCGCTGTCCTAGACGCATCATGCATGTATGGAAATATTTCACTCCATATACAGGAGATACAAGAGATAGCATAAATATAAAAAAGAAATGATCAACCAACATGGTTACAGTTGCAAATTTTAACGCTATCCAGTAGACATCATGCCCTCAGACAGGGAAAAAAACTGCATGTGTCATTCTCTTAAATGCCAGATGGAGTGGTTGAAATTTGCCAGAAACAGATAAAACGTCATTTGGTGGTGACAACTTTTACCCACTCTAAATAAAAATCTGCAAGTACTCACCATTTTCAGACTGCATTTCTTCCTTTCCGTTTAAGCCACCTTCGGGACATGTTTCGTTGACGTGCTGTGGCAAGGAGGGCTTCGTTGGGGAGGTTTTGGTCCTGAGGAGCAGTTGAGTGGCAGTTGGCACCAAATCGTATTCGTTTCCGTAATTATGCGAATCAAAGTGCACATCAGTCTCACGTGGCACTGTTGATGAATTGATCGTCGTCCAGTGATGCTGCACATCCCACTTCTCGTCATCGCTGCTCGCAGAATCATCGTCCTTCTCCAACCTCAATGAACGGACATTTTTTAAGATGTCCTCCACGCTGGGGGCACGGACTTTCATTCGAACACCCCACAGACCGTTGTTAGCGGACGTTTCTGGCTGCCTATCCGGGGAATAGCTGCCATTCACTCTGTTGCTGGAGAATTGGAGTTTGGAATAAGGCGGATCGAACGAGGGGGAACGTGCATTTGGAGAACGTAACGGTGAGCTGTCCCGTATTGGAGACGAGGATTGCAAATTTCTTAAAATTAAATCTGTTGTAATTTCCGGTTGTTCGCTGGGAGTGATCTGGGTTTGCTGCAATGACGAAGAACGTTCCTGCTGCGCCCTTGCTGCTTGCTGAAAATAAATATCAACAATTTAAGCAACTCAACTTTGATAGGAATACCACTAATTGTTCTAGAAATAATACAATTAGAATAATTCTAAAAGTATTAACCAAAGATTTTGCAAAAGTTGGCAAGTTTCAGAAATGCAATTGAACGAATTTTGTTTTACAGACCCATGTACAGGTGTTAAGTTTCCAAAAAAAGCTAAAGTATGAACAAATAAAATTTCCTTCATTCCGGATACCAGGATTTTTTTATGAGGTGTCCTGTTGAATTTGATACCTTGAATTCTTACTAATTGTTCATAAAGCTTAAGTATATATTTACCTGAATGTCAAGATGTTTATTGAAGTTTTTTTAACATGATCATAACTGTAATATTAATGTGCACTAAATTAATGATGCTGTCCAAAAAAAATAACATTAACTGAATAAGGTCAGATATTCGAATTTTATTTTTATCTTTGAACCTATCTTAACTCTGCAATCAATAATTGAATATCTATGCAATGAATGTTTCATAAACCCTAACTACATTAGTCGAAACTAAAGTCAATATAAAAAATGATAACAATATACTTATATAGCTTTCTTTATCGAGAAGTACTTTCACTCCTACTGCGTAGAAATTCAAAGGTATTTTTATTTTTTAAAAAATCAATGCAGGCCGAATAATTTTATAATAATTGATTTATAATCATCTCTTAAATTCATACAAAAACGACATCAGGAATGTTAAGACTTGTAGGCATTGACTTTAGGATTGCCTAAATAATTTTCTATTCTTACCATGATTTAAAAATCAGGAAAATGTGGCAGTTTTGAAGCGTCCAGGCTAGAACAGATTGCAAAGCCGGACATCCAGGGACATGCATGTTACCTTCCAGGTGACTACCCCAGCAATACTCGATAGTCGCCTCATGCCAATTTCAGTTTTGTCAGACATCAACATAAAGCTATAGATTTCCATACCTGAGTGAAGCACCGCATATTCCTAGTGCACAACTGAGCAAGACGAATTTGTGATTGACACAGAGAAGACGAAATTGAAGGATCCGCTTCCCAAAACGCCCCTGTCTGCACCTGGAGGGACCTCGTGAGGGTATCGAAATGCTTTTGCTCCACTGCCATCTCGTATTGAAGACAGGAAATCAGTTGCAACAAATCCTAGGTGAAAAGAACAAAAAATTGTTAACTGAACATACATGTATATACAATAGCTGAATGCCTCGTAAATCTGCCGAGGAAAATATTTCTACGCCCAAAATTTCGAAATAATAACGCAATCCATTCTACGAGGAAATGTCTCCCGACAAAGGCGACACATCAGGTTATCTTCAAAACTACAACAGAATCAACACACAATAGATAAACCTTGTACGAAATGCCGTCGAGTTAAACCAGATGGGTGTGAATTTAAAAAAGTACGTTTAATTTTTTTGGATGATCCAATAAGTCAGGGGCAAAAATGTACAGGATAAATGTTATTTGTGCTGATAAAAAGTCATCTAATAAACAGCAAGACAAACAGTTATCAAAAGAAAATTTCTATTTGCTGTGATAGCCATTTTGAGGAAGCAAAACGCATGTGCATTATTATGCCAACCATTTTTTATAACATAAAAGTCTGCATCAGTTACATGCACTAAATTATTCATACAGTTTTTATTATTAGCATGTCTTTATATACCTGCACCTAATTATAATATCTGTGTCAAGTAAAATGTGAATTAGGAGAACCTTCTATTAAATTTTAACAACATCGACCTATCCATGAATGCTATTTTATTAGAAAAGGGATTACGCCATCAAGTAGAAAGGATGTTAAGCACCACCAATTTATCGATACTTGGTACTCATCAAAGCAATTGTACTCATTCATAATGGATGTCTGATGAAGGGAAAAAAGGAGGGCAGAGATTTGATGATTGCCGAAGACAAAAGGGGAAGCTAAAATACAATTACGTACGGTTAGGGTTTAATGCCACATTGTTTTTATTGAGATTATTACACGGAGAGGTTCTGGCAACATTGTTATCAAGCGTGCTCGTTTCAAATTGATTTTTGGCCAAGATACCACACCAATCGTGAAGATTTGAAAAAAGATCACATCGACTATTATGCACCTCCACAACTTCCTTAGTTTTTACTTCAATTATCAAAATCAAAATCAATAAACAAGCTCGACAAGGTTTCACGTCAAAAGCATGCTACACCGATATTATTATCTTAAAAATGCTGAACACGAGAACACAAATGTGCCCATTGATAAACTTGTCCTGCTATTTTGAAAACCAAAAAAGTTTACAATCCAAGAGACCAATTCTTGGACATAATAGGGGAACTCAGATAGTTGAGCACTCCTGGACACTTGAGCGTATTGAAAATTGAGCACTTGTGCCATGCATGCGCAATACCACTCGTTCGAAAAATGTTCGTGCTCAACTGAGCAGATCTCAGGTCCACTCAGTTGTGCATGAAACATTTTCGAACAAGTAGTATTGCGCAAGCATGGCACAAATGCTCAATTTTCAATGTGCTCAATTGTCCAGGCTTGCTCAGCTATCTGTGTGCCCCTAATACAAAATTGAATACAAAAAGCTTGCAGGAATCAAAGAGTTACATCAAAACCAGCTATTGGTTCTCAGGAGCCGCAGTCACAATTTTAGTCAATTGCATGCTTCACTGCATACCAAGCAAATCGAATAGAGCATCCTAATTTCGTAAATGGATGATTGAGGTGACCTACCCTGACGTCCAGCCTTCCGATTCCATCTTCAAAATCCTGATCTGATGCCGACAGCAGCTGTCTAACCGCCGCACTGGATTCCGGGGGTGCCTTCATGGCGTCCGTGCTGGAGCTGGTCATCTGCAAGAGGTACAAACCGGCACAAAGTCAAGACTTGTTTACGGAACATTACAATATTTTTTTTTGCAACACCTTAAAACTACACGTGCTTAACATCGCCACATTCAGGCGTGGTCCTGCAGGGGCGAGGTCCGCCTCCGTATAACGGGTAACCCCATTCTCGACATTTCCGCCCAAGCCAGGTATTTGCCGCCCACACCTCCACGCCCGGCAATTACTGACCGGCCTACCTATTGCAGTGATGCGATTTCGCCAAAAGTTAATCGATGTATTCCCAATGCTCGAATGATTTTACCGCAAAGTGTGAGGTTCCTCACCGAGGTCAAACTTCGGCGCACCACAGACGGTGGGTGGACTGGGCGCAGTCTGGAAAGCTACCAAGCTGCAGGCCGAGACCAGTGCCAGTTGCTGATGTTATTATTGATTTGATAACGAGTCAATAAAACGCCTACTGAAACTGGTCCCAATTGGGTCTGTACAAAATAATGGAAACACCATATGGTTGTTAGTTGACCATTTGGTTTCCAGCAGTTCTGATCCATCTTGGAATTGATGAGGAACAGATCCCCACCTCCAGTATCTCTAAACAGGGTGCATGGCAAAGACTTTTTCAGATTCAATATTTAGGACTTTTTAGGACCTATTTAGATCAAATTTTAGGATTTTTTATGACATTTTTAGAACTTTTTAAAAGGTGACTATTTGAAATGTAGAATTACATTTTTAATTCGCATTCATAGCAAAATTAAGACAAAATTTACTGTGTTTTTAGCAGATTCATAATCTGCAAAAAAATTGGGGTCCCTAATTAAATTTTCAAAAAAACTCCCATCTCCCTTATAGAGGGGCCATGGGGCCTTTCAGGGCTAGTTCACAAGTGCCTTAATATCTTAATCAGTTTTAGACTTATTTAACATTCTATTCCAAAAAGCATGCTTTTATCATAAAATGCCCAATTATTTGCTTATCTGCATCACTATAATAGCTAGTTTTTTGCATGGCCTTCTTCAAACGTTGGCTTGCAGGACATTTGGCAGTCAATTTGGTAACTTCACCTTTTGAAACATCATTTTTACAACAATTATTCGATTGTTCAGAGGGTATTTAGGACTATTAGAACGTTTGCCACCCTGTTTAAAGCAATCGTTCTTCAAGAAGACTGCCATGGCATCAGTTCCAAGAAAGTTGAAGTTGTGCTGAATGCATTTTAAGGTGGTCCATGCCCTCGCCAACATCATGCAACAAGTGTATTCTTGCAACACCATAATTATGGTGTTAGGGCACCCTTTGTCTTCAACAGTCTAGATCCATTTTGGAATGATGAGGAGTAGATCCCAATCTCCAGGATCTCCATTAAAGCAAAAGATGGTCCATCAACAAATAATGTATACATGTATGTCCTATCCACCATTGTGCAATAAGTGTATCCTTGTAACTTCAGTGAGAAACAGATAACGTTACCAACTCCAACATCTCTAAAGCAACTTAACTATTCTTCACGCAGACTGCTGTAGAATTTCAAAGAGGAATGAGGATTGAATGCAAAAAAATGCCCAACAAAGGCACGTGCAACTTTTTTGAAACTACATATACAAATTCTCACCTCCAAGATCTTCAAGCCAACTTTACCATGTTCTTCACGTAGACAGGAATACATGCACAAGAAAGATTGAAGGCTGTCCATAACGGTCAAAATTAAACCACGATTTAGCATGTCCAAATCAAATTTTAACTGAACATTTCGCCCCCAGCTCAATAAAGGGTTGTCATAAAAACTTGTCTAAAGTACAGATACTATACTAGGATAAGTTTCCCCATCTTAATTTGTCTATTCATAAGCCACCCACGGGCCTGTGTGTAAGCATATTAAGCGAGTGAATAAATCGAGGAATTAATTAGTGGGTTTATTTCATAGCCACACAGTGAATAGAGAATAATCGACTTCAAAATTCGCAAACTGTCAATTGCTTTTGACAGGTAATCAAAATTAAAAAATATGACCAATATCGAAGTTATATTCCTATTAATCATGCACGCACATTATCTTCAGAACAAAGACCAATAAACGGTGTCATTTTGAAACAGCATTCTGTCCATATCATAAAACCCTATTGGATGACCTGAAGATGGCAGTTTTGCAATGGGTTTTCGACTGCTGCCTTGGGTTACAGTACAAAACATCGACAACCAATAAAGATCCATTAATTCTTTGTCTTTTTAAAACAAAAAAAATACAATTTCTTTTGATGATTTCATTATTAAAAGTATAAAGAAATGCGACTGATGCTCGAGGGCAATTTATGCATTGTAAATAACGGTGCTTATCTTATTTCAGAACCACATTCTCACTAGTTTTTGCTATCTTATGCTTGATTGTATTGATCCAGAGACTAGACAAAATGCAAATTCATGAAGATAGGTGCTCTGTTTCACCGTAGCTACAATTTTTAGGGCCTATTCTTTTGAACAAGATTACCTCCAGACATTTACAGCATTGTGTGCAGTGTTGTAGGAATGAGATAATTAAGCAAAAAAGTAAAAGCGTTTGAAGATTATCACACTGAGAAACGACTTATGTCAGGCGAGCTGAGACTCAGTACGACTCATGCACCTATTTCTGATACTGAGAAACAACAATTCAGTAATAATATAAATATTTTCTTTGATCAACCATGGAAAGACTTTTCTCAAACAAAATTCAACTTTTAATGCATTTTTTAATGGAAATTTCAAATAGGTAATATTGATCAAGCCTTGAAAAGACTTTCTATATTTTTATATAGGTTTTATTTCTAATGGATCAGAGTCGTGGACACCATAAGAGAAAATAAAATTAGATAACTTCTCGTCTTCATTTAATTGGCCTGTGTTTTCTCATTAAACATGTATCATTAAGACGAAAAACCACGTCAAAAGCCTCAACGTGGGAATATAGCCTACCATTTGCCAAGAATAATTGCTTTTAAATACACGAGGGCAATGTGTTCAATTTCATTTATTTTCACGCACCAACATCTGAAAAACAATGGCAAAATAGTCTTTACCTGGCAATTAAGCAGCTTCGACTATTGCTTCATTAGTTTATGTTTTCTACTTACATGTATGTGTCTTCACAAAGAAAAACGAGAGGAAACACTAACTGCTATTCTGCTAACAACAAAAACCAAACTTCTCAAGAGAACAGCATTGGTTTTGTACAAGAACCCTTGCACTACATGTATACTCAACTTTTTTTCATGTTATTTAGAAAGAATCTAACTGGCTATTAAAACGCTCTTAATTTTTTCTATTTTCAAATGCATTATTCTAAGCACATATTATAAGCACATTATAAGGTACCAAAAAACGTTATTTTTATGTCAATGTCTAAGAAAATCCTCCCAAAAAATGTCTCTTCAAGATAATCCTTACCAAATTTCATTCAAGCCTTCTTGCTGAACAATATGTTTATATTTACGACTCTTGCATGCAGTAAAATTTAATAATCATTTTTTTTTGCCAGTGTATATTTTAAGGCATTACTTCACGTATAATTTGCCACAAAGTTATAATGAGGCATAAACACGAAACTTAAAAAAAACTTGTTTTTATAAGTGCTGCACCATAGTTAAGCACTGCTAGTCAGTGAAGCACACTGAGGTAAAGCAATTGAAATATGCAATATGTTGAATTAGGTTCACAGCATGACAGAACAGCTTAAAAAAGAAGCTTCGTCAAGCCCTAGGTCAAGGACAGTGTGGCGGCTTTAAAAACAAGATGAATGACATACAGTAATAGAAATAAAAATTAAGCTTAAAAGATGTGGATTAGATTTACATTGCAAACTAATATAAATTAGCACTGCACAGGTAAAACTATAGTGTTCGGGCCTTATTTTAGTTTTTGTTATAGATCATCGAGTAGATTTTGTGGCTTTGGCTTCAGAGCTTAATTCAAAAATAATATAAGCAGAATAAAAAGTACTTTATTATTACTCTTTGACATCCAAACATATGAATAGTTTTTCCGTGTAAAAACCTTGAGAAAGATTCATAGTTTAGTTTACTCATAAAAATGTCCACTTACTAGTAGGCCTATGTATAAAACTAATATTTAGTTCAGCAGAAAAGCCAGTCTACGTGTAATGCAACTGGTGAAATGCATACCCTACTTTCAATTAATTCAGAACAATTTTATCGACGATTACATCAATTTTCACGTTGTTAATGTAAAAAAGCATTACGTAATTACATTGAAGGTTATTTTCGGAATAACATAAGTTAGATTTTTCCCACAATCCAGATAAAAGAATTAAACGATTTGCCTAAATTGTAAAAAGTGTGTTTCTATAAGCATGTTGCATTCATGTAGTTTGCAAAGCAATACACGTTATTTTTTTCTACAAAAAAACTTACAAACTTGCGTGAGCAAGAGTTTTCTCCATAATGCATTTTCTTAATGTATACAGCACAATAATATCAACATTAATCAAATTAACAACAAAAAATGTTTTCTCTGTATAATAGCCTAGTCTGAGATAATAAACTTTAGTTTATGCGATGCATGTTGAAATGCAAATTACCATCATTGTCTACTCAATTTTATGCTTCAGATTAAATTTTCCTAAAAAGAATAAACATGAACAATAAACAGTTTATCTGATACAAAAAAAAAAAAACGCTATGATAAAAGAAGCAGTTATGCACCAGTAATAAAATGCATGTAGCCTACAATAAACACATTCACGTACAACATGCCCTTTTCATAACATAACCAGTTTGGTGAAAGGTCATGATATCTCATTTATTCACATAAACCTAAAAACAAAAAAGCTGAATTCTCCAGTAATTAAATTGCATGTAGTCTGAAACAATGTTTATTTGTTAAAAATGTAGAAGTTATTGAGGTTATTTCCAATATGGTCACGTTTGAAAAGATAATACTTTTCTGCTTCAATACTAAAAGCATTGCAGCACGTGCTATATATGCACCATTAAATTAATTAATGCTTCAGAAATTCAATTAATCAATTCAGGAAAGTTTTCAGAAAACTCCAAACCACAAAATGGTTTCATCCTAACTATATCAATTTCAGACCTAAATTTATGGATAAAGGTTAAAGAACCCAATGCCCCTAAATGCATAGCATTCAAAATTGGCAGGGTTACAAAGGGAATTATGCAAGCATTTCATTTCCACTATGAATTGTGCTGCACGCATTAAGTTTAAAATTAATGGTCAAACCCGCATAATAAAAAATGTATAAAAAAAAACTCAAAAGTTACTTTTGGGTGGACATATCTTTGCACGTAAAATATGCTAAGAGTAGGTTTATGCAAAATGGGTCAGATGAGTAACCTACATAACTTTTCACCAGTGAAGCTTAACATTGAAAGAGCAGGTGTAAATCACCTTTTAATCACGGTTCAGGTCTAGCCTCTAAATAAGACACCAAAGTACCCTGAATCTTTAAATTGAGAAACTGGAACAGAATTCAACTATTGTTGTTGATTTTCTTGTGAAAATTCCCAGTAGATCTCTTCATATAATTAACAACTTCGCTTTTTATGCTCTCGAATTTTACTCGCATAAACTGTCCACAAATCCTAACAAAAAAGACCATTTTTATTTAATTGAGATATATTTTGGCAATTTTATATCTGACATCATGCGAAATTATAGTCCTAAAAATATAGGAAAGTGGCATGATTATAGTGAATTACAAGTACGAGAATAATAACTTCACTCGAAGCTTCAATTTTGAATGCCTTCCAGACAGTTTAAATCGAATAATAAAAATAAATAGGAGTGAAAATGTAGATACACAATGTGTTATAGGAACTTTTCTTAAAGTACAAGGGTTCAGAGTTCTGTTTAAAAATATTACAAGTTAACAGCAACTATGAAATCCCTGCCGATGGACAGTTTACGCCTATACGAAACATGTTATTATTTAACTATTTGACTACATGTGCTGAACTTTATTCGGTTTAACATCGCAAACTAAAAAATCCCCCATGTTTTTTGAACTGAAGACAAGAGCAAAAGTTGAGGTATATTTTCCACTTCCTGCAAACCTCGCATGGGGTTTCTTTGGCGTGGGCATTGTTTATTACGAATGCATGAAAATGTCTTGTCGTTGCATTTAGACAACAATGGTGTCCTGCTTTTGCTGAATGAATGCGTGGTTTAATAGTCGTTCATAGTTCTGCATTTCATACATGTGCCAAGTGTGTGTCTCACCCATGCATGTTCGATGCCCATGATATGAATAATGCATGAGCTGGCTGTGCTTTCTTGGCATGCAGGATGCCAAGAAAACATGGTTATGTGGGTTATTAGATTTGCATTGATCTTGAGCAATATTCTCAACTCTAAAGACCAGTAGTATCTACCTTTAACATTTGCACCAAAGTTTTGCAATGTACACCATGTCCTGCAGTGTATTTGCTTTTAAAAAATCAATGGTGAAAACCATGGTAGGCCCTACACATACGCATAAGTAAACATAATGTAGAATAAAAGTTTAGAAAAGGACTTGGTTGCTTAATAGAGATATGAACAGGATCACATGCAGACAAGAATCCATATTCCGATTAAGCAGGATGATGGTTTTTGAAATCCTTTCTTCAAATACCTAGTAGCCTATATGCAAAGTAGAATTCAAACCCTTTGGAGTATGTAGGCTACTGATCTGGTCATCATCGGGTGTCCCCTTACCGCATTTAAAGTGTGGGCATCAGTAATTTACTACAAGAAATTGACGCCCAAACATTCAACAAGCCTACACACAACCACACCAGATAAACGACATTGAAGGGGCGGAATTCGATTGCATTGTTTGTTGACAGAACTTCTGGAAGCAGTTGCTGCCAATATCTGAAATTGTCCTAAACCAAACAGGTGACATATAGGTAGTATGCAGGTATACGAATTTGTACAGCTGGAAGACACACTCAAAATATACAAATCATTAGGAACAAGCAACCATACAGTACGTGATGACCAGGGAATTTTGATTACAGTGAGTCGGTATACAAATTCCTCCACAGTATTCAAGATCCAAAGTAAATTACGCGTGTTAAACACAACAAATTATTTAATGAAACGACACTCGTTAAGCAAGTGCAAGACCACAAAAGCACTTTTCAAACAAATGCCTCTAGAACGTGAGCTCACTGGCACGTGACTTTCATTTAATCATCAGCCAGCCTTGAAGTTTTAAATACAATTGTCTTGGGGTTTATTATCCATTGCTACAAAGAGTTACAAGCCATACGAAGCAGGCTCTTACGTAATTCTGCATAATGACTGATGTACTTTTTTGAATTATTGGCCTACAAAAGACTGTCCATTATACTGTAATTCATTGTTCGAGAAAATAATTGACGTCAGATATTCCTGCAGACGTTTCGTGTTTTCATAGCAGGCTGAATTATTGGTATCGTGATGGAATTTTACGCCATTGCATGTTCCAAAACTATAATGACCACATGTAATAAACGATTCATGCTACAATTGACTGAAATATTATCTACATTCTATGATTAATTTTGAAGTTTGGTAGTTTAGCAAACTTATTTTACCGTTAGGTCATAAGGTCGTCTGCGTTGGGAATGAGGAGACAGCACAAAGTATGAATGAATCGAAGGAGTAGAGACAATAAAACAGGCTTTGTGTCCCCCCCTTAGCAACAACAGTATTAGACCTTAAGTTCATCTAGCCTACAAAAGCTCGATACAGTTAAGTTTATCACCACCGTACTCTTAATTCTATTTTGCCGAGTAAATGAGGCGTTTCTTGGGTAATTAAGCTCTATCGAATATGGAAACCTTGAATATGCTGCAGCAGACTGATTAAGAGTTATGAACAAATAACCAGTTAATCCTGCATGTTTGATAGATTCAATAAATCCTAGTTGGCGTCAAATGGTCCAGAACAATCCTCCGAGATGTCGTCCAGACTCGGTCGCAGCTTGAGGAATTCCTTTAAGGCTATTGCCATCATCAAATCAATTAATTTTGCTTTTTAGACAAGTGACTTTACAACTGTCAAACTGCAGATCTACAGGTTAAGCGAGGATTCGGTGAACTTCTCGGCTTTCGTTTTTCTAACATGAAATACGGGTAGTTTGGGTTACATTGCAAAGTTTTATAAACACATATTAGATAAATGCATTTTTTGCCAGCTATATTTATTTGTCGAGTTTTTCTCTCTGTTTTCTCTTTTTTTCCCAGGAAATAATGTCCCGAATAATCCTGCTGGAACTGGTATGACTACAATGATATCCGTGGACAACAAAGCATACAAAAAACAGAACAGACAGGTACGTGAGACAGCCTGTTTAGCACAGAGCTCTAATAGCAAATGACCTCAACATAATTATGACGTCATTTTTGGTCACTGGATGACGTTTGTCGTCGGTATGCACCTGTCAAAATCCAGCACCACTGACCCAGCTTATATTGGCACGGTTTAATCGTATTTACAGCTGCCTAATACCACAATCAACATCAGGGTCATTATTTGCTCATTTTTTAATTCAAACGGAATGTTTCTGGAGATTAGAATGACGTCAAACAGGCCATTTTTAATTTTACAGTGAAGGAGGGGAAGAAATATCCCTATTTCTCACATCAATGTTAAACAACCCCTCAAGACTCAAGTTTTATATGGTGTACTCTGACAAAACAGACGGTATTGTCCTTGTCAAAAATTTGCTAAAAATCCATTTCCCGGGGCATACGTCAAACAACTTAACCACCATGTTTTGGACAAAAAACCTATGCTTACCTTGGCTCAAAGGACGAGAACCGCCTTCCGGATCTTAGATTCGTTGCTGGAGGTTTTTTTTTCAAGACGAGGACCAGGTTAACCTCATTGTGACCACGTTTGTTGTGAGAAAGTTGCCGCACTCGTAGTTTACGTGGCCGTCTTTAAGATTTTATAGAACGGAATTTTGGTTTCTACTGACGCTGCAGGCGTTGCTATGGCTTCCCGCGAACTCCGCCGCGCACTTCAGCATGACTTTCGCTTTGAAATTGGTTTTCCCGTATCCTCTCTTCCGACATAACTTTCAAGGAATACAATTCGGGGATAAATACCTGAGACAACCGTCGAATTATACCTCCATCGTTCCTTATTTTCTCCCCCCCTTTCCCAGAACTTGCCGAAATAATGCACGTGAGAGGTAACGCGCCACCTGGTGTGAATTCTGCAATTGAAACCTGGAACTATCCGCGCATGCGCAGCCCGCCAATTAACTTGGCGGCAAATTTAAACGTTCGAATTAAATTTTGATTTTATAATGTACTTTTCACGCTATGTAACTTAAGGCTACCATCACGCCACATGAGCTCATGCCACGTGAAAAAAAAAAACGTCATGTGATGTGAGGAGCACGACGGGATAACAGTGTGAGCCCTATATATGTGTCTACCATGCTATACAATGGACAAGGTCCGCATTACAATACAGCGCATGCGCAAGTATAGCGTAGTGGCATACACTTGATTGAAAGCGTACGCATCTATTTGCATATTGCTTGGCTTAAAAAAAAGCCGTAATAATAGCTGATGAAAATGAAAACCCAAAATCTTCTAATGTCCTGAAGTATCTTTAATACTTCCGAGAATGGTAAAGGCAAATATAAGGTTTTTTAAAAAAAAATAATTACTTCTTATGACGACCGGCTTTTCTCACTTGGTTAGGATTCGTCCTCGAGCGAGTCTGTTGTCCTCTAATTCCAAGATGACCAGCACGAGTATAAATATCTTTCAATGCAAACGGCGAGTATCCTAAATGATATGAACATTAAATCAGTATTAAAATTAACACAATAAACTTGAAATTTTACATTTTTTGAACACGTCTTATACCTAGCATACTGTCTGCAACCAACAGCTCGGTTTTCGATCGTAACGCGCCGGATGGTCTATTCTGTGGTATTGGTTGATCCTCGCATAGAATTGGGTCTGCTGAGTGCTTTCCACCTTTAGGTGTTGGAAGAGAGTACTAAAGAATACAAAGACCAGTCAGATAAACGAGCATTAATTGGGATACACAATTATATAATTACAAATTATACACGAAAAAGCCTCGCTGATCAAATGACACACACTAATCTGATATTCTAAAAAAATTCTTGAAAGCGCATTAAACAAAAGTAAATTTGCTTACTCTTTGTCCTCTCTTGTTAATGGGCCGACGAAACTGACAATTGACTGTTTTGGAACCATCTTCATTGATTGTTACTGCGACTTTCTTTAACGTATTATTCCCGCAGTGAGGACAGAATTTCGACGTCATACGAGTGGTTGTCCTGAAACAAAATGATAATTTAACTAAACAAATGAATTTGTATAAAAATGCATGAATGGATTCAAACATGTTCTAGTAGTGATTCCGATCAAACATGTTTTAAAAATTATAGTCTTATAAGCAGAGGCTATGCATAATTTATGTGCTAAACAATTTGTATGCACTTACTTTAAACAGCCAAAACATCTCAAAATAAAGGTCTTTGCACATTTAATCAGCATACCATCAATAGAAGCAACCTTCATCCCCATTTGGACAAGCACATTCTGAAAGACAACTTCGTCTATCAGTTAAAATTGTATGATCGCTTAGCCTGAAATAATTAAAAATGATATACCTGCATGGAAAAATCAGCTGTGATGCAGGCAACCTCGACTGCTTGTTCATCCACTGTTAGCATACCCATTCCCTTTAAGGCCTCTTCCAGATTTTCTGGAGCCAGCCAACTTTCCTCATTATCGTCGTCTTCATACTCTTCCCCGTCAGAGCTAAGTTCTTCGTCAGAATCTAGGCTTTGTTGAGAATCGCCTGAAGGTGTATCTTTCACCGATTTTTTGCTCTGAAAAGATTGACATGAAAATTTGTATTTCAACCTTGATTTCCGAGCCATCGAAAAAACAAACTTTTTCATACCTTTGTAGGCATATAAAATCCCGGTAATGTGTTAGTCTGAACCCTTGTTGGCATTTCTGATGGATCAACCTAAAAACGAGCAGACAAATTTAGAAATCTGACCAGGACGGTCCAAATGAAAAATGTTTGATTATGTCACAAGGCTAACAAATTCACCTTTGGAAGAGGTTCAGAACGAAGCGGCTGACTGTCATAATGTTCTTTGTGTAGTTCATAGGTCAGAGCTATAACCCGAATGTCAACTGCCGAAAGCGAAGGATAATCCCCGGTCTTTTTCGAGAAATCAGAAACTGGAAACAGAAAAAGGAGATGTGAGTTTAAACAGAACAACAACTACATTTACGAAAAGGCATCATAAAATGATAGCATGCCACATATAGCACGATAACAACTTACCAATTTTTATGGATTCGCCTTTTGGTTCCCGAAAATCGATTTCCCTGGGAAGAACTTGCAGGCGCTCCTTGGTAGCTTTATCTTTGATTTCGTCCACCACATCACGGATTGTATACACGTTTAATCCTATGTCCTAAAAAAATTAACATAAAATTTAATCAGACATTTGAATTATTTCAATGATATGCACGTTGAAGTTTACATGATGTCAACAGTTGACACATTCCGATTTATATTTCTAGTGGGTTGGGTTTAATTAGCTTGGGTAAGACCTTGGAGGTTCTAGATTTGCTTTCATTCTAAGCAAAGTGGTTTCTAAGTAACGTTGTAATTGTCTCGCTGTAATTAGGTTAGCTGCATTTGTGCAGAACTAATATCCAGATTTACCATGATGTATTTAAAATATGACACCCTGTATGATACATCATAGGCCTACTTCATGCACTACCGCGTGTTCGACAAAAATATTAGTCAACTTACAAATATCGGCGCGTTTTTAAAAAATGCGACGGTATCCACAACCAAGTGAGTGATCTTTTCGTTCTTTGAAGGCATCATTATTGAGTAGCAATAAATCGAAAACGTTGAATAAATCCAAATGAAACTCGTAGCTACATAATCCACGTTTTAATCAATGGAGTCAATGCCAAATTGCCAATGTGCATTGTGCCAAAGCTTGAAGCGTCGTAATATGCGCTTTCAGTCAGTATAGATACATTATGGGCCAACCATAAATAACAGAAATCGATTAGGTCATCTACTTCAAATATTTTTAAGTGACATTTATCATTTATTATTCATTAATCGAATTTGTTAAATTAAGGTATATTTTACGTTTTGAAATAGTTTAAGCTGAATTATTAAACAATCACTATGAAGAGAGGAGGGTTTAAAATGGACAATTTTGATGGAGGTTATTTATGGATTGCCCTCTTATGCAAGCGTGCAAGTCTTGACATGTACTAGTACCCATTTTGTCGACCAAATTTCTTGGGTAGGCTTACCATTTCCCAAAAAAATGATATTGCTTTATTGCAGCAATCAGTTGTTCTTATTCTGTTTGTCCTAAATCTAAAATTTCATAGAGAACAATAGAGAAATTCTATTGGTCATATTGGCTTCTATCATTCTTGACCATAGGTTTTAATTAGCTAGATAATGCACATGGAAACTATATTAAAAACAGTTGAAATCAATAGTATAAAACAATTCCAGGATCCCAAATATAGAAACCAATGGTACAAACAGGTTCTTTAAAAAAATTTCTATACAAAGCTTTGATTAGACTACAAAAGTTGATTAGAAGCTCTTAATTACTAGTACATGTAGTTAATCTTTCAACATTGATAACATGAGCTTGTTGTATCCAAATCGTTTTATTAGCTAAAAAAGTAGATGGGGTTAACAATTGTTTTTACATCAAAAATATTAATTATGACAAGCCAGGATGAAAATAACAATAATAATAATAATGATAATAGTTCACTGCTACATTAACGTTTGGCGCTGGTTTTGGCACTTTTCCCTAGGTCGTTGTATATGTATACATGTATTATTTCAGCATAAATCATAATCCCATAATTTTGAACGGAAAGGATGAAAAAATACGGTACCTACAATTTACTATAACAATTTACAATTTTACAGGCAACTCATATCAGTACCATATAAGCGGAAAAAGCATACCTGAAACCTTAAAATTCTTTGAAGTAATTATTCCATATATAATTCAGAGGAGTCAATATATAAAAAACACATTAAAATATTTTTTTGTTTCCGTTGTGGTTTATAAAAGGGCACGGCAGCCATTAACCTGAAATTCAACATTGAGGACGGCAAATCGAATCCAAAAACTGCAAATATACGTCTCGAATTTGAATAATTTGAATTTCCTTCTATATTAGAAAATCATATACATGTATTCCAATACTTATTATTAAAGTTTCATGCAATATTTTTCCATATCTATCTTTCCCAAGAAGCCTGTTTCTCCTAGGGGCAGTACATTGTACGATGATGTTACTGTTGGCCATTACTGTAGCCCGGTTCTAACCCATTATTCAACGGAATGAGAGGGATCTTCCCTCATGTCACATCCTGTCCAGATTAGGGTAAATACATGCTGAAGCATGGATAAGAGGATGGATGGCATGGCCTAGCTGAAATGCAGATTCCGATTGGGCAATCGGGAATTCCCGCCCTGTTATCCATCCTTTTATCCATGTTTTTACCCTTAGTTTTAGATCACATACAATACTAGAACAAACAGCTAGAATTATACAAGTAGAAGAAGTTGGACGGAAGCCATCGAGTTGCGGCGCCCGGTGGTCAAGCCAGCTGTTTCGGTGGTCACTGAAGGCTAAATCAACCCTGCTCTGCCTATACCTGCAATATTAATATTTTTCTGAGAGATATAGGTTAGAAAAAATGGAAAAAAATGTTCCATTGTTTTTTATTTGCCCGCAGAGCAGGTCCAGCACCCCGAAGAAGGACAATTTGAGATTTCCTCATTTTTTTTTAAAAAATAAGTAAATGTATGTCAATATGATATGATGGAACGATTACTAATGCCAACGTTCCAATGGACATGGAGGGTCCATCCCAGGAAAAAAAAAATAGCATTACAAGTATAGCCCGAATAGGGTTTTTAAATGCCCATCTTAAAACCGGCCAAAGTCTTCTCCAATACCATAGTGCTGAGGATCATCCTGGCAGTTCAGGGCATCCGTCTGGTCGTCGCAGGCCTGTGACCTTTGATCGAACACGGTGCCGTTGCGACATATGAAGGGGTAGTCAGCAAGTCGTCCTCCAGGTCCATTCTCGGCACACAGATGGAACATTTGGCAGTTCGTTTCCGCATCGGCGTAGTACCTGTTAGGAACCCTTCCTACACACCTGAAGCTGGTGGTACGCGAGTCGTTGGGCCTAACGGCCAGAACGTTCTTGACGGCCCTTTTGATACGAACCTTCATCAGCTCGGGGTTAGGGACCGGAACGTCCTGTTCTGCCGGTGGTGGATGCGTTGGGTAGTATTTGACGGACAGGTCGCAGTTGACCTTTTCCGGAGCGCTACAGGTCTGGCTCCTCTGGTCGAAGACGGTGCCATTGGCGCACCAGAAGCGGAAGTCATACAGAAGGCCCTTCTTGCGGCCCGAGGTGCAGATGTGGAACATGTCGCAGCCGGTGTAGGTGTCGGCATAGTAACCACCAAGGACCTTACCCTTGCAGGAGAACGGTGTTTTTGGATACACCTCCTCCTTGGTCGTCTTCTCCTTCAAGAACTCAAGAGAAGCTTGGCGACGGAAACGGGTTGTGATCTCAAACCCGCTGGAATTTGCAGATTCGAACCTAAGAAGTTGAGTTTGTCCTTGGGTTGATGGTGGCGCTGGGGCCTGTGGAGTAAAAGACAGGAAGTCGTTTTGTCCTTGTGGTGCAGATGGAGCCGAGACCTGTGGAGTGAAAGACAGGAAGTCGTGTTGTCCTTGTGTAGTTGGGGCTTGAACATGAGGAGTGAAAGGCGGGAAATCGCTTTGTCTTTGTGCCGTTGGGGCTTGGACCTGAGGGGTGAAAGGTGGGAAGACGCTTTGCCCTTGGGCCGCTGGAGCTGCAGGCCTTAAAGCGCCCGGTGTGGGTCTGATGAAGGCACTGGGAAGGAGCTCTGATTCAGAGGGTACCAAAAAGACAAAATCTCCAAGACCACTGTTCAACAATGGTTGTTGCGGACGTTGTTGGGCAAACTGCTGAAATACGAATCCGTTGAAATTTGTGTTCGGTTGGGGTGCCGATGCGGGCTGGATGTTCTGTGGCTGTGCTACCAGAGTTGGAGACGGACGATTTACCACCGGCCTTGGAGGGGGGCCAGGCTGAATCAGGGCAATGGGAACCTGGTTTTGGAATCTCACCGGTTCTTGCTGCTGTTGTTGAGACCTGGTAGGAAAATCCGGAAAACGGGCTATAGGCTGCTGAAGTTGTCGTTCGGGTGACAGAATGAAGGAACGCTGGAATTCCTGTTGGGGTGTGAAATCTTGTTGGATGCTGAAGTCTGCAGGTCTTGGACTGAAGTCCGGCTGGGGCTCCTGGGATCTGGTGGATGTCACTGGTCTTGACGTGGTTGTCTTGGGCCTCTTACGCTTACGGGTTGCCGGTCTCCGCTGTTCTTGTTGGCGTTGTGCCTGCTGTTGTTCTTGCTGTCGTTCTGTTTCTAGCTGACGTTCTGCCTGTCGCTGGCGATCTGCCTCACGCTGGCGGTCTGATTCTTCCCGCCGCCTCTGCTCAAGCAGTGGCCCTAACCTGGCTCTCTGCTCGTGTTCCTGTTCAATGGCAGACTGGATAAAAGCATCAAAACCAGCAAAAACAGAGCCTCCTGGCTGAGCGGACAAATCGGAAGCCGGTAAAGCGGGTTGGGAAAACTGGCTGTCTGTAGGCTGAGGTGTTTCTTGGATGGTGGCCTGTTGCACTCTTTGGGCGGTGGGAACCCTGACCTCGATCGACTCCTGTTGCTGTAGCCTGACACGCTGTGGGTTCCTCCTGGGTTGCACCTGTTCTGCAGCCTCACGGATCAAGTCGTCTTCACTCTGCTGAAATCGTCCACGGACCTGGATCTCCTCCAGAAGCCCGGGAACGTGTTCCGGGATGTTGAAGACCTGGGGTTCGGTGATGTGCTGGGTGTCGGAACTGAAAACCGGTATTCTGGCAGCAGGCCTATGGGTCACCGCTTGATCGAACGGGCTGTGTGGGGCCTGGATGCCAAGGCCGAAAAGGTCCTGTTGGAACGGGTCGACAACTTCCGGTTGAGGCTGTGGCCTAGGGCGCTGCTTCCTCCTTCGCTTTTGCTTCCTCCTCCTCGGTGGTCTGGCCGCATCTTGGGTCCTCTGGGCCTCGGCTAGATGCTGAAACCGACCAGCAAAATCTTGCTGCTGTTCCGCTTGCTGTTGCGGGAATACAGGCTCACTGCTGCGGATTGGCTGCTGGCCGATAAAGGTGTCGAAAACGGAGGCAGTTTGTTGGACCGACTGTTGTTGCTGCCGGGAAGCGGTCTGACCGACCGGTCGGCGGGACGGAAGGACGTCGGACAGGGCCGGGCTCTGGTCGAAGGTCCTCTGCTCCTGCTGCACGCTGGTGTCATCCGGCAGGACACGGGATAGCTCCTCATTCAGGGTGAAGAACTGTGGGGTGCTCTCACAGTCCACCGTATACCAGATCTGGCAGGTTCGTGTCTGCTGGCTGAAGACAGTGTTGTTGCCACACAGGAACTTGGTGCTGCGTATGACACCATCGGGACCTGGAGCACAGACATGGTACTGCTGGCAACCGGTTTCAACGTCGGCGTAGTAGCCACCTGGAATCTTGTCCGCACATGAGAAGGAGGTTAGCGGTACCGTTTCCGTGGTGAAGTTCGGTGGTGGCACCCTTTTTGTGCGAATATGTTCGCTGCTGACAGACATGATCCTCTTGATGGCCACCGGAACAGCGCTGCGTTTTTCCCTCACCGGATGTGAAAGGGTGTCTTCGTAGTAATCGTAGTCCGCTTCCGATACGTTAAAGTCGTTCTGGTAGTCCGGGCCTACTGTGGTTGTTGGTGGTGATGGTTCTGGAAGTGTCGGCTGCAGAGTTTCTTGGACGCTTTCTATTGGTTGTTGTTCAGCCAAAGTTGGTTCTTGAGATGGCAGAGCTGGAGAAAGTGGTTTTGGGGATTCTGTCAGGGCTTGAGCAGGTGGTAACGTTGTCGGTTGCTGCTTGCCACAAGCTGTCAAACTTTCAGGTCGACACTGCAGATATTGCTCATCGAAAAGGGTGCCTTCAAGACACATGAACTGGAAGTCCAGGATTTCGGACTTGAACTCCCCCATGGTGCAGAGGTGGAAGGTGGTGCAGTTGGTCTCCACATCGGCGTAGTAGCTGCCCAGCTTTTTGCCACGACACTTGAAGGAGGTCTTGGGCTGAGTCAGCTGAAGCTTGTTCTTGAGCTGCTTGGAGACCTTGCGGACAGCGCGGGTTCCGCCGTTTTCTTGTTTGCAGGTTACCGTCTCAGCACTCTGGCAGTCGGCAGACCGGAAGTCGAAGGAGGTGCCTTCTGGACACATGAAACTCAGGTTCAGCACCTCGTTCCCTTCGGTTTTGGTGCATAAGTGGAATTTCTGACAACCGGATTCGATGTTGGGAAAGTACATGTCGAAGGTGCGGTTCAAGCAAGAGAAATCGGTTGCATTTTCCTGAAAAAAGAGATTTTGATGAATATCTTGAGAAATTTGAAATTATCTCTTGGAAATTCAAGTATAAATCAAAAATTGCATTTTTCTATGCTAAGTTTTATCGTTGCAATATTCAACATTAGCATTCTAAAAAAATGTTTCATGCAGCCCTGTTAAAAACTTTCAATAAATATAAAGTAGTGAAATGCTATCATGTAAATAAATTTTAAAAAATCACTGACATAGGGAAAAATTATGTATGAAAAGGGATTTGATGTCAAAATCGTCTTTATCTAAATATACATGTAATGTATCCAAAAGTTTATTTCAACTGTATGCCAAAAGTGCATGTATTTTAAGAGTTTTAGCATTCTAAAAAAATGTTTCCTGTAGCCTTATTAAAAACTTCCAATAAATATAAAGTATTGAAATTCTATCATGTAAATAGATTTAAAAAATCAATGACATAGGGAAAAATAAAGAATCATTCTTTGGCATTTAGTGCCAAAATCGTCTTTATCCAAATACATGTAATGTAGCCAAAAGTTTATGTCTATATCAGCTTGTATTTCAATATAAAATATTGAAATACTATCATGTAAATAAATTTAAAAAATCAATGACATAGGGAAAATTAACTATCATTCCTTTGCATTTAGTATCAAAATCCTCTTTGTCCAAATACATGTAGACAAAATGTTGAATAATGAGAATCCAGTAGTTTGAACTGGGTAAATTTAATTTTATAAAAACTTTGAAACAAGCATTGATGTTTTAATGTTCATGTTTTGTTCTTCTTAATAATGTCTTGAAGATAAAATTGAGTTAATAAGAACATGAGGGCCAACATCCTGTATCTCACGACAACCTCTATATTTAGTACAACTGTATACTACAAGTTTATTGGCGTCTAGTTTTCAAAAAATGTAATCCACAATGAGAGGAAGTAACCCTGAGAATGATTACCGGAACTTTAAAAAAAAATATCCGTTCCTTGTTTCAAATGTGTCTCGCAAAACAAATTAGGGCAACGTTGTTTGTTCTGATAGTTATGTTGGCTGTAGACCTTGAGTTTTGGGAATGACAGCCAACTTACCTGTCGTTCTTGGAATTCTTAAGACTGACTCATTTACTACTTAGGAACATGTCACGGCCTCCAGCGATTACATGAACACGACCATTTCTTAATTAATTCAGGGCAAATGTGGCACTACATTTTGAAAATGTAGGGGGCGGAATGAATTTGAAAGAAATAAATCAATCCAACCTCTTTTCTTATGGTATATTTAAACCCTTTGGGGCCCATTATAAAATTATTTTCCTTTTTCAAATTGAAAATTGTTGAATATGTTACATGTATATGTTTTTTTTTTCAATTTTTAATGAACACACTTTATAAATTAATGCATTTAAATATTTTAATAATAGCATGTGCACTTTTCGGATATACTTACAGTAGATAAGGCTTTGAAACCACCAGGGACTGAGGTAGGTGTCTGTGCATTACAAATTGAGGACCTTGCAACAGCCAACAAGAGGACAAGTTGTAGTGACAGTGCTATAAATATAAAAAAAATGTCATTATAAAATAAAATAATGCATGTAGTCACGAAATATTTCAAGTGCTAGCTAGCCTGGATATACAGTGTAGAATACCTCTGAAAAAAAAACCTGAAAGAATGATCATTAATTTGCAAATAGAGCTTTTAAATTAATTTTAAGGTGTTTGCAAATGCATGCGAGGGTCGAGCATTATAAGTGACCGTAAAAGGGAGAAATCGGCAATTTTATACATGTAGATTCGTAGTTAACCTACTAATAGATATTAGGGATGGGCTGTTATCAGTACTCTATAATTAATCAAAGCCTTAAGGTAAATACTTTAAATGCAATTTTTTAATCAGTATAATGTAACCAGAAAAATCCCAACGAGATTAACGTTAAACATAAAAGTAGATGTTAACAGATAGAGCAATAGATAGTTAAAAGCCTTAATGCTAGATTATTAAAGCAATCAAATTAAAATTGGGTTCAATAAACTATTTATGCAAGTCACCTAAAATGTTCACCCTTGTAGAATTTATAAGGGGATAGTATATCTGTTATTTTCATCTATCGATTTAACAAGGAGGTTTACAAAGAAAATTGCAGTAATTACTTAGCAGACTGTCTATAGTTAGGTTAAAAGGCATGACTATCCTAATTTTAGATGTAAATTACATGCAAAACATGTTTAGAATTTGTAAAACAGTTTAAAAATCACCTAGTAAAATTCAATTTTTGTAATATTGGTAAATTTCATGGCAGAATTAATGTTCATTATACATGTATTTTCTGAAAATATATACTTAGAAATTTATTTATATAAATTTTTTTTTTATAAATATATTTGTAGTACCACATGTATGTATAATATACATTAATTCTGCCATGAAATTTACCATTATTACAAAAATTGAAAATTATCCGTAAAACTCTGTAAATGAGAGTATACGAGTATATATTCGGATATTTAAAATATAACTCCACGTTTCTAAAAGGAATACAGGTAATGCACATATGTTAAAGCTCCAGCCAAAGCTACATTTTTTTCACATTTCTTTAAAAATTACCAATATTATAATGCTCAATTTTATTCAAAACAGAGGTGTGGAAATGATACACGTGAAAAACAACTTGCAATTCTGCTTGTATTTATTATTGTATACTTAACCCATAAAGTAATAAAAGAGAAAATAATCGTATGTTAGGGGATATTTTTTGGTGCAAATTTCCATTGTTGGCATCAGGTTTATGACCCTCTTAAGGCATCATCTTCTAAACTGGTTGGATCACAAGGTTTATAACCAACTTGATAATCATTGGAACAATCCAGTGAGGACGTTGAAACAGGTAGTTCATCTCCTCAACCATTATTTATTAGCTACAGGCAAAAAAAGTGCTTTCACAAGTAACCTAATTTCCTTACATTCTAAAAGCCGGAACAAAAAAACACAGAAAACGACATGAACAATACGCAGATGTTTATAAACATAAGGTAGCTTTGGATTTTTTGAAAAAAAAAATATTAATCAAAATAATCTCTGGAGGTTCAACCTGGAGTGCATTTCTTGTCTGGCCTCAAAGTCATGGTAAACAGACGATTTGAAACCAAAAAATAACCACATACATTGCACATCTTGATAAACATGACTAATGCATCCAGATGTTAGAATTTTCATTACCTAGCAGTTAAAAAATAACTTGTGTAATACGACTGCAAAATTTATATTTCAGTAATTTTAATAATATTTTAGCTTTCCAGGTGTTCCTCAAATTTATTCATGTATTCGTGTCATCAGCAATTCCAAAAAAAAAACATTTGCTTTTTATTTTCAATTACAACAAATTTATATTATTATCAAGTCTTTCAAATTCCTATTTGGGACAAAAAGGGCTTGTTATTAAGAAAATGAGACATTTGTAAACGAGTGCGATACAAAATAGCACGCATTCCACCTATAACTTTTAAACTTTAATTACAGTGAAGTTTATAGCCTTAATGTTGTCATACATTTGCTAATGCATTTAGGTGAATTCATCTTTGTTGTAAATAATAAAATACTCGGCATGACAACCATTCCAGTATACATTTTTTTATAATTTATTTCCAAGTATTTCTTTCTTAGGTGTAACAAAGTTGTTTAGCGTTATTTGTTAGCAATCGTGTATGTTGGGACATTTAAATAGGTCAAGGAATATGTCTACGGGATACATTTTATTAAGTCTGAACTAAATGGCATAGGTCATCAGTGAAAATATGCCGGGCTTCGTTCCCACCCTCTAGTCCAAATTTTATGCCAAAATGGGTTTTGCAGATAAAGAATCGGGGCCACCTTAAAACACCTACATCAAGTACAGCAAGTGAAAATTTAAATTTGCAAAAACTCCCATTTTGTACCTGTTATGCAAAAGGAGAAATCCGTTTGCTACTAAAAGTTAGACGTCACCATGTTAGAGAAAACTGAGCATAATTTTCAATCATAAAACAATATTAAACAGGTAAAAATTTACATTTGACTGTACTACAACATTAGTACACAAGTTTGTCCTACACGGATACAGGATGTAATTTTTTTTTTGAATTCCAGCAATGTTTTTCTCAATAGACAACATGATTCAGCTGATTTCGTATTCCATGTATCATTTTGTGCCTTTTCATGTGTCATTTCATATGTATCAATCATCCGATTCAAACTGTCAAGAACTGCAAAGCATTTGACGAATTAATCATACCTTTCATTTTGGTAGCACTGTCCATAATTACGTCACCACGAAGGCTTTAATCAGTCTGTGTTCCAAATCTGAAATTATAATAAGGTTATCGCTTTAATAAAACTAACCTTACAGCAAAAGTTGTCCATGTCAATTAGAACCTCAACCTCTTTAAGTCAATGCAAATTTTTTCAAGGATATAAAAATATCAGCTAATTTTGATCCATGGATTTGTTTTTCCAGTAAAATGATAATAGTACAAACCTAAATTATCTGAAATAAATTTACATTTCTAATGGGTAAATACCAAATAATTCGTAGAATGCATAACTAGTTTGCCCCAAAACAGGTCATTATTTCTTTAAAAAAATCAGTTTCTTATAAAGGTACAGTATGTATTTCAAAATCTTAAGGTATATAAAATGATAAAGTTTCTGCATCTTTGTTTAAATGACTACATATTGCAATCTGATAATAAATGCAGTTTTTTAAATGACATTCTTATATTCATAACAAGGTTTCCTATACATTTTGCATTTTAAGTCGCCTGTATTTGGCCTTAGTCATCCTAACAGGATTACTTGATAACCTTCAAGACATTTACTTATTGATGTGGCACGACCTGTTTTTTTTGATAAAATTGCACGACTTCTACTAGTAGTTCTAAATATACCAGCATGAGTCTTGACTCAATGTTCAAAGCAGTGGTAAATTTGTGTGGTAGATTTATTAAGAAGCAAACTAGAACATGTCCTGTCGAGCACACTCATGAATAATTAACAGTATGCTATTGCAATAGTCATTTTGATTACCTTACAAAGAATATACACTCATTAGATATTGTTTCAAATATGTTCAAACATGAGAATATGTGAAATACCACATGTTTATCACGAAATTGTGTAAATTAGACTCTAAATAGGGCATTGTTTCCACAGTTAATGCACGCACACTGTACATGTATATGTCGTATATCACACTTGTACTTTCAAGAAAGTTGTATCACATTGAATTTCTAGTATAAATTATTTCTTTCAACGCACTCAATAAACACACTTTTAAAATGGAAAGGGGCGAAAGTGAAATCGTAAACTTAAACTGGCAAAAAAGGTTGAAAGTTAGCACAAAAATATTACTAAGAGGTACTGCATTACTTAATTTCTACATTATATAATTTTTCAATTGCCATCTAAAACGTTATTGAGATTTTAGCTCAGAAGATGTCATCGTCCTCAATTATAAAATTTGTATATATATAATATTAATGTACTTAATAAAAATTGTATACATTTATGCATGTCCCGTTGCCAAATTGCCACGACCCAGAACGTTACATAAACATGAGATGCAGATTTGTTTAATTACTTATTTCCTATTATTGCGGTAATTTGTAATGTCTGGAGGCCTGCAGGTTACAATGTAGAAATACAATTTCATACAAAGCAATTATAAAGCATGTTACATGTATTAATAATTTCTCTTACAATACATAAAAATCAATAAAATACACAATGTAATCATAAATCGTTACTTTCATTTCTTAACCTTTAAGATTGTTCCCGCTTATTTAAAAATAAAACGAAATGCGGAAACAATGCAAGAACGATTTCGGTAAAAAAATATTTTCTGCTTACCTACTTTTACAGACTTTTTATTAATATTATAAAGAAGATATTAACAAAAAATATATTTCAAGAATTTAGAAATATCTGGATTTCTACTTAAGTTAACTTTAATGGAATGCTGCAAAAACAATTCTTTTTTAGAATGGTCACTAATTAGTTCATAGATTTAAAAATAAACATTATTAATCATTTTTACAAAAAAAAATCTTTCTTAGATATTTTGAAAGCGTTATAATGACTATCCTACGCAGTAATAAAAAATGCACATAAAAGCTATCAAAATATTGTGTTATTTACTGTTATTGATGATTTCAATCAAGGTTGGGTATATATATGCACATCTTTCTTACAAAAATTTATATTTAAAACTTATTTAGAATATAGCAAAATTGCAGAAATTTATTATATCATGCCACACAATTACAAAAATACGCTAGATTTGTTTACCTTTTTCTCTATGATCGAAAAACGTATTTTTCCTAAGATGAAACAAGTGTTCAAATCCCGAAAATTCCTACGCGATCATTTCACTACTTGTCCCACATAGTTCTGCGAGCGTATTGGAAAGTTGTTCCTGTAATATTTCTTAACATGTTGGTCACCTGGTTTCAGAGTAGCCGGTGAAGTCGCCAAACAGGATTTTTTGTAACTAGTCTAATTAGGTCATGATTCTGGAGGTAAAAACTGGAGTAACGGTGTGCAGAAGTCGTGTGCCGAAACACTGCCGGCAACAAAATTGCTAACGAATTTTCACATTTCCATTTTTTTTTTATTTTCGCATGATCGAATAGGGAAGTAAAAGTGCATTTCATTTCATTACACCTCGGCTATCCTAAGAGAATATCGTTTTTTTTAAAGGGACAATTTGGTTTTTTTAATGAAGGAAAGTAGGTAGGAAAGCCGAAAAGGTAAAAAAAAGGAGCAAATAACTGGTTTCGATCTCAAAAACCAGGTCTGCTCAGGTATCTTGGTACGCAAACTTACCCTTCAGGTTATTTCGTGTTATTGTGCCTATTTGAAAGAATATTAGGCTGCATTTTTTTGAATAATCGTACAAAATAACGGGTCTTTAATATCTGGGACGATTTGCAGATATCGAAACCGAAGTGAATTACAATGTATTAAGTTTCTTCCCTGAGGCTGCCACATTTCACGACTACAAATTCGGTAGCGGAAGCAAAATAATTTGCAGTTATTTCGAAGTTACAAATGGGTCGTATTTATTAATTTTACTTGCAAACACACTTTCTAAATTTTTTGTTTATTTTCATAATTACTTGATTTGGTAACATATGTTGTAATGCTGCTATTATAATGTTTTATAAATCATGGTAACGATACTTACCAAAACTATGTTACAGCTCATTCACATATGGTTTACGTGCATGTGCTGTGTGGACATGCTTGATTTAAGTGAAATGACTTTTTAAAGCTTTTATTCCCAGATTCTTCATTGATTGAACCAAATCTGTTCAATTTTGAGAACCTATATTCAGCTGACACTTATACAGGAAAGATTTAAACTTTAAATCATCATTAAATAATAAAAACCTCAAATTGTAGAGTCCATGCATGGCACCTGGCTGCAAGTTTAAAATCTAGCCTTACGTTTGTATATATACAGATTTGTTAGAAAAAACCTAAGATTTTTGGTGAAATTTGGGAGAAATTAAAAAAAAATTACAATTGATATGTAATTAACGAACTGATAAAGCTCTCGGAATTGTAATTATTTGTTATTTTTTTTATAAATATTTAGCCTTATAATAAAAAAATCAAATTATTATAAACTTACAGTTTTTACAACTATAACGAATTGTGATACATACAAATTGTATATACCATTCATTATGTGCAAATCTGCCTTCTATACTACAGAAAGCGCCATCAGTCCTGATATTTCTAGGTTGACAATTGAATGTACAGCATGTATAGCCTCGTGTACCTACATTCTGAAAATATATACTGTATAGTTGTTATATAATTATTTAGTGTCAATGGCTGAATTATTTATACAAGCACAAGAGATTATTTAAAAGCAGAAAGTGACAAACATCTGCCATTGGTAGTATTCAAATTGCATTCAACTCAATATTCTATACTGATATCACAAGAAATACATACTGTGTGGTAGAAGGATAAATTCCATATATAGCAACATACATTGTATTTGCAATTGAGCTATTCTCCACCCAATGGAATACTGTATGTAAAGAAATTTATTAACGGCCCCTTAAAATTAGATAGGGGGCAAACACACATAGCTAACAACATTGCTAAGTAGGTTGGCCTACTTACATTTTTAAAATTTCTAATTGGTCACTTAAATTCTAACTTTTATAACACACGTATTGTCTAATTATGTTTTGAATGATTATTTATAGAAGTGAGCGATTATTTTAATGCTATACACATTACTGAAATTCGGCATGTGAATTTCAATAAACTATAGTGAATGCCAATAACTACTCCTGGGTAATGTAATGGGATAATTATCAATGCATTGTTGCAATGCAATATCAGGGCCTTACCCAAATATTCAAAATTGGCTATGAAAATATCAGGGCTACGTTAAAAGCATAGCTGAAAGTGAGAAAAACAAAGTAAGTTCCGCACTGTAAGAGATCCGCACACCCAAATACATACTGTAGATGTATATATTGCGTAATACATGTATTATATATAACTACTCGTACATGCAATTTTTTTCGTACACGCATGCAATTTTGTACATATACAAAACTCGTCGGCCTACAAACATATATGACTAATTTTGGTTAGTTGAGGTCCGGATAGGCCAAGTTATAGACTATTTAAGTAGATCAGGTTTGGATAGGTGTGTATATGTTTAATTAAATCAGGTTCAGTTAGACCAACTTATGCTATGAAATTTGATGTGCGCATGCATTTTCTTAATTACGATATAATCCTATGAAGAAGCGATCAGGTAGATCATTCAAAATATATAGCAAGAACTCACCTGCTTACGCATGTACGATAATTCTAAAGCCAATTTTAACATGGTGGAATATTCCCAGATGACCAATTACGACTAGATGAACCTTATAATTTTTTATTTATATAAAATAAAATAAAATTCGCCGCCTTTATAGAGGTTCAAATCGAATAAGCGCGCTCTTTTTAATCACGTGACTGGAAGTGTGACCGATACAGACGTGAAATCCACCATTAATTCGAAAATATCGGAAGCAGAACGCATTGCACTCAAAAATTAAAAACAACCTTTAAAATTTTATAAAATTCGTATTTCCTAAAATATAAAGAGGAAAATAGTGTTTTTTATCGCGAAAATTATTCAAATATAATTTTAGTTCTCTTTGTCACTCGCAGACGGCGCTTCAGTCGCCCTGGGGACGCCATATTTTGATTCCCAAATTTCCCAGACTGTGAATTTTTTATCCTTCTCCCATGGTGAATTTGTCGACGCTTCTTGAATCTGTAGAAAGAATTCGGGGTGCGAATCACGAATAAGGCTGGTACCGTTTATTCGGGAGCAGCTTTATTTCGTTTCGTGGAAAGAATATGGACCAAAAGAAGAGTCCTAATAGGTAAATCTTTTCCGTTTTTCAACAGCACCAATTGCCCGAAAAACCGTGAAGTGAGTCCACAATCACGCGCACCCAAAATCGCTTATACTCACGAGAAAAAAATTAGATTTTCGCGCTAGTGTTCTGAAATTCGACGTTGAATTCGGTAGTGCATTTTAAACGGTGATGTATGAGCGACTCATCATGCTGGAAAGGTCTGGTTTACGTTGCATTAGCATGGAATCACAACAATTGAAATTTATAGGGAACCTGCGTGAATCCCGAGTATTCCAGTACACCCTATAAAAGCAGTTTCCTAGAAATTGCTATGGCAAAAATCGGATTTTTTAACCTTGAATAGACATTGTATGATGCGGTTCTAGGTTCACCCAGAATAGGGTGTTTTAGGGCCATTTGCTGTGACGTATTTCTGCCACGTAATTAATTAATTAGTCATTGCATAACGACGCTATGTGTGCTCTGTCAAAAATGCGTTGGTTGTGTTTTCAGGTTTAAAGAACGCCCACTTCATTCTGCTGAAAACAATATCATAATCCATCATAGTCTATGGGAGTTTACATCTTGTTCATTCTGACTAAAATAGAGAAATTTTTAAGCTCTGTCAAATGGAGAGAAAAAATTGTGGTTCAAATTTGGCTGATATGAACCCTAAAAGAGCAACGCATTTTTTATCATTTCAATTTTTGTTAACAATTAACAAAATTTGAACTTTGGCTGTTGTAGTACATGTATCTGTGCTCAAGGTTTAATTCCATTTGTAAAAGCTAAACAAAGATAGACAGCATTTTTGAGGTTGATCGTACAAGATTAGAAGAAAATGGAATTAATATGGCCGGTACAAGCAGTGATTGCAATTCCTGATAATTAATTTCCTATTAAGGACTGATGCTGGCTGAGTAAAACATATCCTCCACGTCGATCATAGCAATGGTAGACTGATGATAATATGTTATCATGTTACGGAGAAAATAGCATCAGCATCCAATTTCCTCACTTGAAACCCCGTTGAATTTGCTTCAAACCTTCGCATAGTTTTGACAGAACAAGGCACTTTAAAACCGAGCAAATGAATAGGGTTATATGTTGACAACCAAGTGATAATAAGAGAATTTTGGTTAGTAAATGCCGATGACTTTAGAGCAAAGCAAAAATGGATTAGACAACATAATCGAGGCAATATTAAAGCGATTGAAATGATTTAAAACAAGTAAACGTCTACTCGTAGCATTACGTCCACGAACGGGTTTGCATTGAACGGCCACAAGCGGGTTTACACCGATTTTTTAATCTCATTTTTTCCGAATTCTTGAGTTTTGTATTATTTGTTTTTCTATTTGCGTGTTTCTACAGACGTTCCAAGCGTCAAAGTAAATTAGCGGAAGATTGTTATTGGGATTGCAGCGTCTGCACATACAGAAATACGGCCGAAGCTTTCAAGTGTCTCATGTGTGACATCAGGAAAGGGACTTCCACCAGGTATGTGTCCTAGCACGTTGGTGTTAATATTTATTTTCCCTTTCATTGATGGAAAGATATTGCGGTTGACATTTGTGCATTGACATTTTATCTTGAATGCGTTCCCAGGAAGCCTAGAATAAATCCACAGTTGGTGGCCCAGCAGGTAGCTCAACAATACACACAGTCCATTCCAAAAGTCAGAAAAGAGGGATCTCCTGTGTCCAGAACAGAAATTGGCATGCTGGTTGGGCCTACTTTACCCCCACCACCTGTCCCTCTCCCCCTTCCACCCTCTATACCGGCTCCAGTCCCACCCCCGAAACCAGAACAGAGGGCAGAAAAAAGGAACGGCACTCCGTGCGAGGGTAGAACGTCGTCACGGAAAGCAAGGTAAGAACCATTTTTAATTTGATGTGTTTTGTATGCTCCGAGAACGTCAGTTTTATCGTTGGCCAGATGCATTCCATCCCCCCCCCCCATTGCACATTGTAATACGTTTTTTTCCGTATTTCCATCTGGTGTTGCTTGACATCACGAAGACCCAAGTTGAAAAACGTGGACCGTAGTAGTGCCGAACACAAAGCAGTCACTGTGAACAACGTGACCGTCATTATCACTGAATTCCAACCCAAACGTCACCAGTCTTCTTCTTCATCCTCTGAACACAACCACTGCCTACCTCCGAGCGGGAACAGGCACGGACACGGACCCCCGCACGCGGCGGTTAACGGGTGCAGCGGCGGCGTTGTGGAAAACGGGAATCACAGTGACTCCGCCCCGAACCTCAATACCGACTCGCATTCGGAAGGCCGCAGTTCTTGAAACCGACTAAACTTAAGGTCGTACTTGACGACAATTTCCGGGTGCATGTCGACAAATTCTTTTATTTTGTGGATGACGCGGAAACAGTTTTCTCTGGCAAACAGAACTCGTCTGGCTAAAGATCTCATAACAAGTGAAAATGGTAGTTTCGAGTTATATGTATGCGTCAATGGAGCGTGTGTGACCGTGTTTCCCCGTGGATTGATTTTATAACTTTTAATTTGTACCAAACAAGTATGTCGAAGCTATTAGATAAATGTAGCGAGCGAGCCGGGATATGCTCGAACCGAACCCGATGTTGCCAAGTTTTGTGCGCAATTTCGCTGGCTCGATTGAAGAAACCGGTTAAATATCAGTCTCGAAAATCTCCATCAGAACCACTGCGCAATCGGTTTTTTGGCAAGATGACATTTCTAAAAATGATATAATATCTAAACGCCTCATACAATTGTAGTCAACGAAAATGGGAAGGCTTTAACTAAACATTTCGTCTTTGGAGGCATTCCTAATACTTCAAGTCTCGAATGTTTTACTCGTCTTTCTAGTCCTTGTCGAGGAATCGGTCTCATCTTGCCATCATGCCGACTCAAGAGACAATTAACCGACTTGGGACGAATGTGCCAGAAAAAACCTGCAAGCTGGGAAAACGACACAACACCGCACTCGGGACGGTTTTTAACCACAAATAGAATCGATCGACTGTTCATTTAATATCTTGTAATTATGTAACCTCCGCGTTTTAACAGTGCTCACCAAAACCATATTAGCAATTTTAAAGTAATGGGATCACGCAAATCATCTGTTAGCACAGAAATTCCGACTGTACTGCAACATGTTCCAAAGGTTGAAAATGTTCGAGCGGAAACTCGCTGGATGACAATGCCTGACACCTGACATAGCATGCATTGCAGGAAGACACTCGAACTGGCGAGAACTAGTGGTTACCCGCCGAACCACTTTTAACGAGGTCGTTTGCGAGACAAATCTTATCAAATTTTCCATGTGTATTCAGTAACTGCTGGAACTTACATTACCGGGTTTATAGAAAAAAAAAGGACATGCTCTCTCAAGTTTTTAAAAGTAATGTGCAATATTTTTCATTTTAAAACTATCGGGAAGCTAAAAGTTTTTCCAAAAAATGGCAATGGAGATTTGAAAACCACGGAACAAACAAGAATATGTAAAATTCATTTGTTATACTTAGTTTAAATTAATCGTTCTTAGTGTAACAAATATATTTCCTTTGCTTCGAATGGTGAAATTTCCCTTTTATAATCCCTATTAGAAAAGCGGCTTCTGTTTCTCAAAATCAGTGAAAATTTGTTGGTGCCAAAAATAGTCGATGGGTCGTATTGCATGTCCGCACCATTAGAATCTACCAGTATGACGATGGATCTTGAAGCAATTTTTGTTCAACTTGTGTTTGATGTAAGTTGTGGCCATATTCTCTTGAGTTTTTATAAAGTTCGATGTAATTAGTCCGGCGAGTTGCTTCGGTCATTTCAACTGTGCAAAAACTTGACATTCCATGGCGGTTTGAAATATTTTATTCAATGGAATGCAAATTAGAAATGATTGTATGGCGTTTTGTATTTATTACATCTTAAAATTACACTCAACCTTAAACAATGCTATGGCAGATAGAACATCCTTAATTAAATTAAGTTGTTGAGTAGGTTGTCTTTAGACGGTACCTTTAACAATTCGTAATATTCGGTGAGAGCTTCTTTAAGAGCTCGAGTAACTTGTGGACTCGCCAACATGGTGCAATCCACTAAATGAGGGTAAAGGTCGATCAGTTGTTGCCACACCTCGGATGAAACTGCAAATATTGAAAAAGGTCGAAATCAGCAATGAGCTCTACTGCCATTTCTGCATTCGGCTATCAAATTCTACTTGGAATGACATTACCTGTTCCAGGTGGCGCCTTTTTCAAGGCAATCGTTAACGTAGATACCGCTTTCAATACAAATGACATTTCAGACGTGCGGCGACGAGGAAGTGGGCACTTGTTTCCCAGGCGTTCGTCTTCCACGTACTTGGACACCACTTCCTTGAAGCGATGCAACAATGCGGCAACGGCAAGCTTGCCGGCTGTGCCAGCACTCCCGTCGGCATTTTGGGTGCTTCCGTCGATCTCTCGGGTCACGTGACCAGGGTGTCGACCACTCGCATGAAGAAAGGAATATTGCAAAAGTGTTTCGAAACAAAGTCTAGCAAACTCCTCTCGTAGCCGGCCGTGGGTTTCAGGCTCTAGAAATCGAAAGTGGGAAATTGTCTCATCATAACGTGTGCAATCTTGATTTCTCAAAAAAAACGGTTCAAAATTACTTTAGATTGCTTACGTACCGATAGACAGTGAGCCAGCCGATGAATGTATGGAACCCCTATCCAACAGCGACACAACTTTTAGAACAAATTCTTTGGGCATGAACGTCGAGTAGCCCAGAATTTCTGTTCGAATAACCTGGACAACCTGAAACGCGAGCGAGAAACATGAATTCTCCATAAACCGAGACGAAATAACGACAATATTCTGCACGAAATTGTCACCTTGCAATCGATGGCTTCGTCTGCTTGCGATTCTTCCATTGTCCTGGTGTTCGGTGGCACGCTTTTAGGGAAAAGAAATTCCTCGAGTGTCATTGCTAGTTCGCCCCACGACGATGCAAAGTCCTTTTCTGCAAACGTTAAGAACCGAGGAGGTTAGGCAAGTATAACAATGTAGAATTCCAGAGGTATTATTGTGAAACATTCCCAGAGGGCTGCATACCAGAATAAGCCTTTTCTTCTAAATTATTTTTTAATTTAATTTTGGAAACTGATAGGAACAAATGAAATGTACCAGGACCTAGCATAAATACTCTATTATTTGTTTAAATTTTTTGTTTATGTATATGTATCTTCCTTTTCATGGAAATATGTCCGTAAAGTCTATAATTGTAGAGTGTCTGGTCAACTTTACAGACATATTTCCATGAAATGGAATATACAAATACATAAACAAAACATTTAAACAAATAATAGATTATCTGTGCTAGGTCCTTGTATATTTCAATTATTCATATCAGTTTCCAAAATAATATAAAAAAATCATTTAGAAAAAAGGCTTATTCTGTTATGCAACCCTCTTAAAAGCATTTGTATCTGAGTAACTTACCGTGTTTTCTGGCAACCGGCAATCCAATGGCAAGTACGGAAAGTAACGAGTGAATTGCCAGTTTCCAGGTTGTCTGCGATGGGCACGAGTACTTTTGTGCCAAAGGTAACCGGAGGGTCTAAAAATTGTTGATAATTATTACTGTTTGCTTTTTTTTTCTGAAACTATTTACGAATAAAGAAGCGTAACAAAACAAACCTTCAAAATATCCCGAAAAACACTAGCCTGAATAATGGAAGGACTATCGGCTGTTTTCGAATACAAAGCAATGGCCATTTCCAGGGCTTTTTCTGCCATTGGAACATAAAAAGCTCCTGCCCAGCAAGTCTATCGTGAAAACCAATTAGCATCCTCGATATAAAAAGCATAATTGGCAGTCGACTAATCACCACTCACCTTGGCAAACTTTTGGCCAGTCGAGGAATTATTGACATCGCCGACTGATTTTGGCCAACGGCACGCATACTCCGAAAAGGTCAGTAACAAAGTTATGAGCTGCGGTACGGCAGAGCGCAAACTTCCTTCCTCGTTGCTCAACGCAGCTTGCTTCAGAACTTCAACGGCTTGTAGGATAGATTCCTGCAGAGGCGTAAGGGTCGGGTCAGTTATGGAAGGCAACAGGAAAGTGTTTACCGGTTCCGTGTGGATGGGAACGGCGACCACTTCTGTTAAAACGGCCGAGAATTTCGCTAGATCGGCTGCAACAAATCTAAAATGAAAAAAATAATCACGTTTCCGCAGGTTAGCGATTAGCCAACAAATAATTCATGGAACCCCAAAAAAAACACCATTCCCGATATCAAATAAAGTAAAATTAATACTTTACTTACCGAGGCTTAAGAAGGTTGAATAGGGATGGAAAGATCTGCAAGAGAGCCGTTAAAAAGCCCTGCGATGGAATATACGTCGATCCGGATTTATTATTCTCTGCCGTAACGGATTTGGTGCTTTCGATTCCGATTTTATACCAAACTTTCCAGGCAGTCGACCACATCATCATCTCTTCCGGGGAAGGAGACTGCTTTTCTACGTCTAGCTTGGCAGCCAAAACGATTTCTTGAAAGCTTTTTAGGGCCGCTAATGCCACCTTTAAAAAAAGCAATTACTTCATGCATCAGGCTTATAAATAAATGGCATGTTCATCGTGCATGTACGATAGATCTCTTTTTACCTCATCGTTGTTTCCCAGGGCTCCAGATTCAATGAATTCCAGCAGAAGGGCCCACACTCGTCCAAAGTCTCCAAAGGTCGTCAACAGCTCTTGCTTAGTTGCAAAAACGCGCGCTACACCAGACAGAACCAAGACCTGAGTTTCCGCCCACTGCTTTTGTGCCGTGTTACGGGAGTGATGAATCAAGATGTTGCCCCCAAGGTCCATTTTGTCAGACGAGGCCGAGTTGGACAGCGACTGAACCCTATCCAGAAGTGGAAATAGCACCTAAGCAAAACACAAATTACTTTGTTAATTTCGTAAAGCATGTGATGTGTTTCGAATACAAGATGATAGAAAAAACGGACCTGGGACACCACACTCTGCCAAGTATCCTGCTGCAAAATTGCACCGTGTGCACTGACAGTGGAAAACAGCGTTTGGCCAGCACTTTTTCGAACGGCTGACCTGGCATCGATGCACAGTTCCGCAAGCCACGAATACAAACACATCCACAATTTCTCAAAAGGTTTGGCCTCAAGGGTGTTTTCCGGAACGACGCAGAGCGTCGGAGTTTTGTTTAGCGAGGCCACGTCCGTTGCTCCGCTTTCGATTAGCCCCGCTTCGAGGCTGCGCCGAATCTGTTCGCGGTTCTGGTGGAAGTGATCGGCCACGTTCCACTGGAAAAAGAAATCGCATCTATAGTCGTAGAAACAGGATTGCTAAATGTGCCGCTGCAAAAACCTTTCTCGATTCCCTTACCAATAGTCCAACCGCAGAAAGACTAACATTCAACTCCTGACTTTGGGACCCAAACCTTGCAACGGAATCGACGCAAAGGCGCAGGCTGGATGAAGGCATTGTTTGCAGGAAGTCGGTTACCACCAATTCCAAGCACTGGAAGGCAACACGAATCAGATGCTCTCTAAAAACGAAAAATAAAAAACTATCGCTCGTAACTTTGTTCCGTTTGCATGACCCATTCTAGCACAAATTAGAAGACAAGCGCTTGCCCGTGATTCTCCGAAAGTGCTCCGATGACTTCCATTATAATCGGCCATCCGTCGGACAACGTATCCCCGTTGTTGTGCAAAATCTGCAACACGCAGTCCAACTGCTTCTGGCGCACGTCTGGCTGAGGAATGTTGGACAGTTCCTTGAGCGGTGTTAGGATCAGGATTCGTAGAGCAGTCTGTTCGTGGCCATAGTCGTTTGTCGAATCCTCTTGATTTAGCTTGATGGAACTAACCACCGCAGTGATTAATTTTTCATCGGTATCCTTTAATCTGCATGAAAAGGCTTCTTTGACCAGACTGGTCACTGCCTCCACACCCCACTCGCGCATTTTCACGTGAGGATGACAGCACACTTCTAAAAGATGGTTAGTTAGAGGTCGCCATAAAATTTCCAAGCGAGGCAGATTGACCAATCCGGTTTCAAGGAGTTTGGCCACCGCAAACAGGGATGGTTCCTACGAGCAAAAAAAAAATCAATTAGGATATTTTCTTGCAGCGCTTAATCTAATCAGAGTGATGTTTCCATAAGCTTCGTATCTCACCCTGTTTGTGTAAGCCAGCTCCATAGACTCTTGTGATAGCCTGCACAAGGCATCGACCAAATGGTGCAAAGCGACATCGTCAAGATACTGTGAGCTTTCGAAAAGACGTGACAGCATCGCAGATAGGATTGGCAGATCTGCCAGGACCGCAGTTGTAATGACGGTGTTGCAGCTGTCGGTGGTTCGTCCAGCTTTCAAGCTGCCTCCGGTCGAAGGTTTAAGCCCCAATATCCATACTAAATGCTGCAGTGATTATATCATGGTTAACATAAAATACAATTGCATGCCTACATTTCTTTAATTCTCTAATTTTCAAGCGAACACATATTGATTCTTTTACTGGAATGTCCCCCGAATTGAATAAGCCAAAAATCATTTCTACGAATACCACAAATTTGCTCGCTTCCCTTATAATGGAATGTCTAACCTGCAATGTGGTTAACACCAGGTGCCAAGCAGTTCCTAGAATACTTCCATGGCAATGTGCCAGTACTAATATGGAACGCATGCACTGAAGATTTTTTGTCGTCAACTGTTAACATAAAAAACTAATTAGTACACATCATAAACAAATTAAAAGTGTTGCGCGCAGCATGAGAAAATTTGTAGAAAATCAGTGACACTTGCCACGACGGAACCGTGGTTTCCCCCGCTTTGCAGCGAGCTGGTTGGAAGTGGTGTCCCCACCGCCACAACCTGAGGCCTGAACTCCGCTTCGGTCAAATATTGAGTCAAGTGCGCCGCAGACGGTATAGACGACTGCGTATTTGAAGTATGGTCTGAGCCTTGGGAGAACGACATGCACGAAGACGCATGATTGTTTTCCCCAGAAGCAGCATGGCTCTCGCTCAAAACTGTTAGAGTGTAATAAGGTGGGAGAGAAGCTTTGCACAGGGCAGTGACGAAGGCATCACGGGCAGTTGTCATGCTTAGATAACCTGCCAGCCTGGTAAAGGACTGCATGGACTTGAGGATGTTTTCCGAAGCGCTTTCGTCGGTGCTGATAAGAAAAAGCATTGTGAGTAGCTGTAGCGGGCTTCAAGAAATAAAAAAAAATTGAAAATAAAATCTACCTTGCTTCTAAAAGGAGGCAAAATGCCGCCAGCAGTCCACACCAGGTAGATTCCACCAATTGCTCGTTAAGTTTAACACCGGAAGCATCTGTGTCGGTTATTACTTTGGTATCCGTTGATGGGTTGCTCGCCGGTGGAACGGATTCGAGACCATCGGATTGATTAGATTTGATGCCCTCTACTTCGAGGCAAATTGAGCGAACTGTGTCTAGTAAGCACGCATAGGCTATGGAGATACCATACCCATCAGGAAGTGGGCCAATATCAGCTTTATCCAAATAATCTAGGCTGCAAAATAGCAATAAACAAATTCAAGGAATCTGCATAAAAATCATTCAAATGAAATCCGATTCTGCCCGAATCTTGGAACCACAATGTTTTCTTTGAAAACGTCCCCTAAGAATAAAATAAACTTACTAGACGGATTTGGCAGTTCCCGCCGAGAAAGTAACAATCAACGGTATCCAAACACCGTGGTAAAGGAATCCAGGCTGTGGAGTAATTCCAGGACCAACGGGCATGCCGCCTAGCATTGTCGGAGGTGAACCCTGCACTTGTACTTGACTTACACCTTTGCAAAAAGCACCATGCAAATAATGAACACATGAGCGATCACAAACAACCGGATGCATTAAGGATGAAAATTACCGGACAAGGACTGTCCAACCGGCGTTGTTACAAATAAGGAATGCACATAAGACCCAAGAGCATTCACGATGTCTTGAAGTATCTTTGTACTGTGCGGTTTGGAATCGTAGCAACGACAAAAGGAACTGCGCATGAAAAAGAAAATGGTTTTGAGGCAATTGGTAACGAATGATCCATTTCGGAAATATTGATGTAATGTTACGCCCCCGAAACCACTCAACTAGAAGCTTAAACCAAAGACCGACATAACAATGATGGCACTTAATTTCGAAAACTACAATCTCACCTAATTAACTTTGGCTGCACCACAATCCTGTGAATGACACCTAGGGCCAGAGCCCGTTGCCAAGGAGGTTGTTCCACGTCCAGAAATTTCACCACCAAGGACAAAAATATCTCGCATTCCGTTACTAGTAAAGCATGGTATTTATGAATTAAAACGGAAACGACGCGAAGCAGGCGAACTGTGACTGGGAAGGACTGTTTTTCCGAAGATGAGTTTGTTGAGTTGCTGGAGTTGCTCAGCGATCCTGAGTTCAACGAACCCAGAGTAGATGACATCAAACGATGCTTCACATTTGGAGAAAATAGTTTAATAATCATTGGACACACTCGTTCTTTAAGTAAGAAACTTAGTTCTTGGTGCTGAAAAATAAGCAAACATAGGGCTTAGGGGACAAATTTTTTTGTTTGCTATAAAATAAAATGCTTTTTCACATCAAGGTGGAAATAGATATTGTAGTGGAACGTTGCCAATGTCAACGACGTTTTATAAATCTCAATCAATATAAGATAAAAAAAAAGTTCGCTTTAATACCTTAACAAAAACAGGACAAAACGAGGTCAGGATTTCCTCCAACAGCTCCAGTCCGAAAGTCCTGCTCATTTCATGTAATTCCAGCAACCACACCGGGCGATCCATATTAACTAGCTGTATAAGATCTTGGAATAACAAGTATGCATCAGCTGCACACGGGGCCAAAGATTTCGGCGGAACTGCATGGCATATTTTAAGCTCCTCAATGTTCAACGGCTCCCCCTTCTCGCTTTCTACTGTCTTATCTTCCTCGGTCACCCGCTCGAAAACCAGCGAGACGAGCTGGCGGACAGTAGCTGATGCCGCATTTATCGTCGTGCTGTCTTTCACCACATGCAACCGCAAGCACAACACCAGCGCCTTCGACAATGCATGCCCTTGGACGTGATTCCCATTGTTTAGCAACAACAACACGGTTTGGAGAAGCTTTACTTCTTCCACTCCAGTTTCCATCAGGGACCACAGGCAGTTGACCACGATCTCCGCAGATGCTGTAGAGATTGCCCCATGGGCTATTAACCTCTGAATTCCATTCACGCTAATCTGGACCACCTTAAAGTTCTTCGTATCACAGCCGAGGATAAAGGGTTGCAGAATTTCGGAGCTGTCATTCTGCATGGCTGCAAGATAATGACCCAAACCGGTTTACTTTTCAAATATAATGCAAAAGGATAAGTCAGTGTACGTATAGGTAATTTAAAGATCGAATACCACTTATAATATCTTCACTTCTTGACATCAATGTACGAACTTTCACTATGCCAGTTTCAGCAGCCTGAAATTTTTTTATTAATATGAATTATAGGTTTTCTTGTACGTTGATTGGATGACCCTATAGGGTCAACATGCCATATACAACATCACTAAAGAACATTAATGTTTACTACCCGATATCTCACATACCTCTTTAACATGTTGGTGCTTTCTGCGAGCTTCATTTGACAAGGCCTTTAGATCATTTTGCAAATTTTCGGCTAGTTTTTTGTAAAATGCCTGCCTGTCCAATGTCGCATTGGTCGTTACATTAGCCATTTCTCCTATGCAGTCAGAATTTACACGTAGACACTGTCGGCTTTTCTTATAACATGGACTTCAACAACACCCCAGAACACCGGTGAACGAAACTTCAGGCAGGCGTAAGTTTAAAAATAACATGGTGTTTTTAAAACCAAACGAATTCTTAAGTAAATTAATCGGTGAATACATTAAATATCAACAACCCCAGTTTACGAAGGAACGCCTTTGCCATCGCCATTTTGTCTACCTATCAACTTAGAACAAGCATTTTTCGGCAATATGGTTTAGGTCGCACCTGGCTTACTTATTCTGACAAAAGTTACGTAATATCCGAATAACTCTTTTGGTTTTTTTATAAATGTAAAGTATATCTTTCGTATTCGGATAATCATCGATTGCTTGCCATTGCCAGTCATCGTGTCATTCTTGTCGCTTTTACCGAACATGGAAAATTAGTCGTTCAAATTTATTAAATAGTTCTAAAAGTGTACATATTTTCGATATTTTATACGCTCGCTTTTAAATTTAAATATATATTTTAATAAGGAAGTAGTATGATGATTAGGAACAGAAATACAGGCTTAAAATGAAGTAAAATGTTGACAAGGAATCATTCCCAAACGGCAAACGCCTCGCAAACGCCACTCCCTACCTGCTAGCAGACGACATTACTACTTCCGTGCAAAAGTTTGTAGTTTGAGGTGTAGTTTCGTAGTTAAGTTTTACTTGTCTTTCCCGTATTTAATTTAAGAAAAATAATTGTTTAGCAGTCCTGTTTATCGACTATTTATGATGAACCAACAAATGAAGAAACCTATTGAAAATAAAAGGTCGGAACTGTTGACTAACGAAGAAAATGAAAGGGTGTTTCGAGCTATGGGACCAAGATGTCAAGTATGTATTTGACGATGAACCTTATCAAATTTTCCATGAACATTCCTGTTTGTTTTTATATTTCACAACATGTGTTTTATCGCAATAATATCCCTCGCGATAGAATAAATCGTTTGCCATTCAATTGAAGTTTGAATACAACGCGCGCTAGGTTATATACGTACATTAAACTATTAAAATTAATTATGCAGCAATAAATTAAACCAATTAATGTGGCAGTTAATATAAGTACAGTGACATTTTTTCTCCTTGACTGCTTCCTAACATGTATGCTACAATATTTTACTGCGCTTTTTTTCGGTTTGCTGTCATCGGATAGCTCACATGCAGCTGCTAAATTTATCAGCTGAGTAGGTTAACCCTTATTTCTCAAACACCTGCATTTTTTGTAACAGATGCAGACAAAAAGATTGTTTATTAGTAAGTCATGGAGAAATTTTTTTTTTGTTTCACAGTATTAATCCTACTTTGATATGTTAATTGTGTATGGGTAAAGCAATATAGCGATACCGTATAGATTGCGGTTAACCTTAGTTATTTTTGTTTATCGTACAAAATTAATCGAAGTTTATTACCTGTAAGAAATGTGTAGGCCTACCTTATGTCCTCATGTATGATTTTTCAGAGTTTATCAACTGCTGTCATTCAACTGTTCCTCACTGAAGGGCCAAACCACAATAAATGGAATATGAGAGGTTGTGGGGTAGCATGTTTTGTGAAAGATAACTCCAAGCGTTCATATTTTATCCGACTTTTTACTCTTGAAGTAAGTAAATATGTAAAATTTGCAAAATAATGCCCTTTGAATACATGTGTCAATTGATTGTTAATAAACCAAGAACATTTTGCATGGCACAAGTTCAAAACTATTTGTTTTTTGTCTGGCAGCACCCTGGATGTGTTTGGGAACAGGAAATGTACGTTCAAATCAAATATAAACCTGCCTTGTCCAAGTTTCACACATTCGAAGCTGACGTTAGTAATTTTCTTTTTCCCAATATTGTTTTGCTTAATTCTAGTCTAGCGTTATTACAATCCATGTTTTATCTGACACGATCTTCAGGCATGCCAAGCTGGATTGAGTTTTGCAAATATTGTTTTGCTTAATTCTAGTCTAGCGTTATTACAATCCATGTTTTATCTGACACAATCTTCAGGCATGCCAAGCTGGATTGAGTTTTGCAAATGAGGGTGAAGCTGAAGCGTTTCTGAAACTTGTAGAAGAGAAGTTGAAAAAAGGGCGGCGCCCAACAACCAAGGCACGCGTGAACGAAAACCGGCCACCAATAACGAATACAATGAATAATGGAGGGACTCCAATGTTGAATTTAGGTAATTTACGTTTTTTAAAGAAATTTTGCCAAGGAATTGTAACGGCGTGTTATGTGCCCGCCTGCACAAACTATACCGTCAACTGACCCAAAACTTGGTAGTGTGTATACCTTATATTTTTTGTTTTCAGTCCCTCTAAGTAAGGGCGTCCCCAAAGAAACTGTTTCAAGCTCTGCAAAAAATAAAAAAGGCAAAGATAAAAAAGCATCGAAACTTACAAAAGGAGACATTGGGGCACCGACAATGTTCAGGTTTGTAGAGCTAAAACATCTCGTGTTCATATATTGTTTTATAAAGAATGGACATGAGGACTTTCCGAATTTATTTTGCGAATCTTGTTGTCGTTTTTAAATGAATTACACGAGTTGACAGTTTTTGTTTTAATGTTTTTCAGGCATGTTGCACACGTTGGATGGGATCCTGATAAGGGCTTTGATGTAAGTGCATGTAAAAGACGATTTTAAAGGGCAAATCGAACACAAAATCTAGAAAGCGTTCCAAAAAGATTTCAGCTTTTCGGCAGTTTTAACTTTTTTCTGACTCTGCACATTTTCAGGTAAATAATGTCGACGAAGATCTCAAACAGTTTTTCTCTCGCGCTGGGGTGTCCGCCAATCAACTGCAAGACAAAGAAACCCGCAAATTCATTTACGACTTTATTCAGCAAAACGGAGGCGTGGAAGAGGTGAAGCGGGTTGCTCGGGACTCCGTCAAGGGACCTCCCATTCCAAGACGTCATGAAATGTCATCTGGGCAAAGTAACGGCTCCTCGCCAGCCCCTCATGCTGCCCGTGGGGCCGCTCCACCTCCACCACCCGCAGCCCCACCTCAGAATTCACGTGCTCAAGGAAATCGGCCTTTGCCACAAATCCCATCGGCGGCACCAGCTCCGCCACCCGCTCGCCCGCCTTTTAAGCAACCACCCCCACCTGCTGCCTCTCCCCCGAAACCTGCCACAGGTGCTCCAGCACCTCCTCCACCGCCACCTCCCCCTCCACCACCACCACCACCAGTTCCTGTTTTTGCTGCGGTAACTCCAGCTTCGCCCGCTTCCACCGAAGCCGAACCTGATGCCCGGTCGGCTCTGATGAACGACATCCGCAAGGGTGCACCGTCCCTAAAGGTGATATTATGCTTTTGTAATTCGAGAATTGAAAAGCAACACTTAAAATATATTCCACTCTAAACTTTGCATTGTAGTCACTGTTTTATCCTAATATAACTGCCTTATATTTTGCTTGATAGCCCGTTCAGAAAGATACTTCATCATCATCATCATCAGCAACAGCAGTTGAAGGTGGTGATGGCCACAGTAAACTTCTCAACCAGATACGGATCGGAGTGGAGCTGAAACCCGTAAGTGCCCTCACGTTTTTCACTTTTCTTTCTCTTATCACATGTCACGTGTTGATCTTCTTCGCTGCCAGGTGGATCCTGCTTTATTAGCCGCTAGCAGTTGTCCGCTAGAACCCCGCGATAAGTTGCTAGCCGACATTCGGCGGGGCGTATTGCTCAGGCCGGTTGTGGTAAGCGAGCATCCCAAATGCATCCGAGTGTCAGTGTGAATTTGTAAATAACGGTCAGAATCTTAACATGCTAGATGCCTTGCGATTCCACCGATAACTGACCGGATCAATCCCATCCAATAATCCACGGAAATGTATAAGGTGATAGATAATAGTCTCCTTCCCAATGATAACCGTAGATTAGGGTCACATTCTGATCTGCTAGAACTAGATGCTTGTACTTCCGCTTGTGAAAGTGGGTGTATTTGGTTGATGCATATCGGTTTCCCATTACAATTTTTTTCCCATCGGTTTCAGCTAGTTGAAACTGGTTGGATTATGTAGGTCTGTGCAATTTTCAAATATTTTAGAATTGGAAATTCCACAACTTCAAATGTGTTATATAAATGTGTTCCCTGACTTTCATTGTGTTGAAAAATCTAATTTTTGATTGTGTATAATGATGCTTTCGACTATAATTTTACGGCTTCTTTACAACGAGTGAACTGTTTTTAATAATTTTTTTGACACATTAATTAGGTCACAGAGCAGGCCAAACCAGTTCCTGTTAGTCATTTGGATGGAATTGCACTGGCATTAGCGAGAGCCTTAGAAGAAAGAAGCAAAGCCATGCATTCATCCGGTAATTTTTTTTCCCCACTATTGTAATAAGTCAGGGAAAATTAATTATGTTTCTTATGAGTGCAAGCTTAATGTTGTATGAATATGGGATTTTTTTTATCTTGCGTAATTTCAGGTGAAAGCGATTCCGAGGAAGGTGGAGATGATGACGACGACGAGTGGGAAGACTAAAAATTATTACGAAGATTTTCGACAGACCGGTTAGCATTTTCAGTTTTAAATTGAATGCCTTTTTGTTTTGTTTTTTTGCTCATTTAATCTAAGCGATTTCAATTATTTGGTATTATCATGTTTGTAATTTCTATTGTCGTTTCCAAAATTATCTTTATTAGCTTGTAATTTGTTTGGCAATTAATTATAAAATAAATATACGGATTTATTGTCAAAGCAGTTTGAGATTATAATATTCAAACTGGCGAGTTCATTTGAAAAATACCTATAACTGATACATTGATCATTTAATGGAATGAATGCATAAGTTAGTAATTATTAAATATTACTTTAATTAGAGCATACTGATTCAAAAACTTTCATTTATAAATGTAAGCGAGTCATGGAAACTTAACATTTTCTGTTAGGTTTTGAAAACAATTTTTATTAAAAATTTTAAAAAAATAAGATTTTTAAACAATTCTTTTTACTGCATTTATTATTTGTGGAAACATAATACAAGCTTATATAATTTCACGTATTGGGTAAATTTGCATTGGAAATGGGATTCCCGTTCTTTTCATGCAATATGGTTTTAATTCTGGCAGATCCGAGGCACTCGTCACCGTCATAGAAAACGGAATACTGAAACGCAAAACAAAGTACTTATTAATAATTTCAGATAAGCTTATTTTGAGATGACATCTCTGAAATAATAGTTACTATACAACCAAAAACCCCTTAATGCAGCAAACAAATGTCTTGTTAAGATATAAAACAATTTTACCATAATTACGTACCTGGCCAGGAGTTAATGCTCTAATTGGTCCATTCAGTAGGGATACCTCGTGTACCTCTGCTGACAGAACTTGCACTCTGCATGGTACGATGCCCTCTGTATGTTGAAAACGAAAACCGCATTCGAAAATCCCATCATTTAATAGCTTTTCAGGTGCTAATTCTGCAATCCAATATGGCTCTGTTACAATCATTTTGGCGGCATAAAGTGATGGGTGATTTGTTCCAGAAGCCTAGGAAAATAGTGGTTATTTATTACATGAAATTCCACAAAATGCAATCAGATAAATTGATTTTTGTACAACTGTTCATACAACCATTCAACTTTTCACCAAAGTGTTAGCATTGCAAAAAATTTGTATCCGCAATGTTTTAAATTCACTTACCACGTAAATTGTTTGAGTTTCAACTTCTTTATGAGCTACATAATAAGGTTTTAAACAGCCTCCAATATTGCAGCGCTGGCCTAGTGTCCAGAGATGGATTCCTTAACACAAGAGCAATAGTTTAATTTATTTTCCCCATATTTAAAGCAAAAATAGAAATTTAAATATACCATTATGTGTTCCGCATATTTTTCCGGTGTCAATATCAACAAATTTACCAGGATTGGGTTCAACATACTAGAAATACATAAATGAATTAACTTTTATTTAAACTTTGTGGGGAAAAGCTTTATAATAAAAGAAAATTACTTGAGTCATAAATTCTTGAAAATTGCTTGGACCGATGAAGCATATTCCAGTACTGTCTGGTTTTCGTGCAACATGCTGGAGTCCAGTTTCGGCTGCAATTTTCCTTACGCGAGACTTCTGTAAATCTCCTACAGGGAACGAGCAGTACCTAAGTGCTAATTGTGGTACTCGTGAAAGAAAGAATGTTTGATCCTTATGGTTATCGACCCCTTTAATTAACTTGACCTTGGTATCTTCACTGTAGTTTTCAAAGAATGCCCCAAAATTTGTCCTAGCATAATGCCCCGTTGCAATTGCATCCACTCCAAGATTATTGATGGCGTATTTGAAAAATGCATCAAACTTTATATGATGGTTGCACATTATATCAGGATTTGGTGTTAAGCCCGATTTATAATCATTTACTGTTTCACTAAAAATTCAAGAAAAAACAACTTATTTCCAAAATACATACATTACTTGTACGAGCTTGTATACTATTTAGATTAATTTAATTAAGGATGTAGTTGTAAGACTTGCCTAAAAACATGGGTCCAATATTCCTTGATAAAATCCACTTCCATCAATTTAATATTAAGTTTATCGCATGTTGCTTGGGCATCGTTTAGATCCTTATCGATACTACAGACTCCGATTTCATCAACTTGCTCCCAATTGCGCATAAATACCCCAACAACTTCAAATCCTATTAATAAACATTAACAAAAATTACAACAAGTAAAAAGTATTACATGTACCAAAGATCTTACTAAAATTACAACTGACGATCTAAATCTATTTATAGACAGTATAGCAATCCATTGAATGATAAAGAACGAAATTACCATTTTCTAATCATTGTCTCATTACATAAAGAGTATATTTTATAGATATAGAACATCTTTGCACCCAGCACGAAATTGAATAGGAAAAACATACATGTAATATATAACCTTTGACCCAAACATTTCATACGGTCACTGAGGAATATGAGGATTAATTGCTCAAGTTATGCAAGGTCAGGTATAACTGCAAAATGTGGTTTATACCAATGCAATTTATTAAGGTTATTTTAGATTTTTTGTGGAATTTATTTATAAAACTTTAGCGTATATTTGAATAATGCTAATAGTTTGAATTTCGCGCGCCAAAATACAAGAACATATTCGGTAATTCCGTTTCTTGGTCTATCGCCGTTCGACATCCCATTCATGCATCAAGGAAGAATCTTTACACAAATTGGTATTTATCCGATTATTTTTAGATGTACTTCTTTAAAAATGAGGCCAATTAGTTTTTATAAAAAAAAGGCGATAAATTTGCTGATAAAACACCGCAGTTTCATGCCATCCACCTCGATTCTTTACCCTAGAAATTATATTTCCGAAAACTGTTCGAGTCTAGACTTTGGTCTAGACGGGTTATATAAAGTTGCATCACTGCGCGGTCATCACGTTCATTAGTTTCAGAGCCCACGTTGGCATCGCCTTGGTCTTTTAAAAATTGTGTTAATATCAAATTATTAGCCTCTTGTATGCTTACAAAAGATACAAAGTTTATGTGAATGTAAGTACAACAAACCGCAGTTTGTTACGTGACATAAAACTACAATCGCCATTTCTAGAAAACAAGCCTACAATGTTTGCAACTTTCCTTACCTTTTTGTTTCAATAGGAATGCTGCTACGCTGCTATCAACACCTCCACTAATTCCGCAAGCTATCCTCGTTATTTTCTTCATGTTTTAAGTGTTTCTTGAAGTTGGATTACTAATAATTATCACCGTAAATTCGGGCAAGTTCAAAGTTGTTGTTTTAACATTCCATGCGTCACGTGGGTGAATGGGTCCTAGTCAACTATAAATGGCGCATCAGAAAAAAGCCTCCACCGTAAGTGAGCCCAAACCCACTTTTTTAGAACGATTTCTGTGGTCCGCAAACTATGAAAAGAACGAAATTGAGTTGGAAATAACTTACGATGAAGAAGATGTGGAGGATGACATTGATGTGAACTTGTATGACTACGAAGATTTGATTCAAGAGCATGTTGTACAGTTAGCTGAAAGTAGTGAACACAAATCAGCTGTTATGGAGATCACGATAGATGATGTGAAATCGCTTCTACAACACTGTGCCAAGAACTTTTATAGTGTTAGAAGTGAGAGCGCTGAGGTAGGTCGTGGTGAACTTACTTGGCGTCCCTTTATGTTGCCTTGTCAGGTCGTATGTTATCCAGACTCCTATATGTATGTTGGACCTGAAGATGTTAAATACGCCTGTTGACATTGATTTATACTTCTAGGATGCAGCGATTATGAAAAAATCCGAGTTACTAATTTCTAGGGATTACCATTGTCTTGTAAGTTCTAGTAATTTTATTTCTGTATCTTTGGTATCAGTTAAGAACGTCTTTAGGATCTAATGTGCTGATGAATATTGTTGCATATAATGCTTTATGCGTATTTTAACACTTGACTTGGTAATATTATTTATGAAATGACTCAAAAATAAGCCAAGTAAAAATCGAATGAATTTTTAATTCAAAATTAAAAAATACCGATTTTTTACTGGTTTAGGAAATCAATAATTCTGGAGCAGTATTGAGCAGTCACTATCCATCTAAGATTTTGGTAATGGAATATGAAAAAAATGTGAAAAAGCCATATGCATCTTGTACTACACTGGATGAAGAACCAGAGAAATTGTATCAAAGCATCTACGATGCTTCCAAGCTATTCGATTTATGCCATAAAGCACGTATTGCCAGGTGTCGAGCGCGGTTTCCTGTTCCTGTTATCCTTTTTGGTGGAAAAGTAAGCCCTTGCTGCATGTTCAGCACCTGTAAAGTATTCCTTTCTTTTATTTTTTTTAAAATTAAATTTACGTTTTCTTGATTCTAACCAGCATATTTGCCGTTCCGGCACTTTGGCGGTTTTTGCAGAGATGGCTGGACGTTCTTCCTTAGATTATTTATCTGGTAAATAAAATTGCTTCTGGCATTGGACAAGAAGTGCATCTTCTTCGTGTAACATGTTGGTTATCTGTGCTTTTTGTAGGTAACACAAGTGCTTCAGGAGGTGAAGAGGTTTTTGATGATGACGAAAATGATAACCAACCTCCATCAACTTCCAGGTTACAATAAATATTCAGTCATTTTATGCGTTACCCTTGTTCAAAGTCTATTTTATTTAACGTTTGCATTGTTCGTTTCAGCGACTTTATGATGTACGATAAAGCAAGGGCTTTGGACATTAAACTCTTGGCTTTTTTTTCTGTAAAGCGCATCTGTGACCTCATGGTTGAGAAGAAAAAAGTTAAATTTTGTGTGAAGTGAGTTCGTGCTTCTTGAATGAAGGGATAATTTTGAAGATTTCATTGCATGTGTATCTTCGTTCTTTTCTTGTCATTTTAGCGTTACTTCGTCTGAAAAAGTCGACAAAGAGAATCGTTACGCTGACTTTAAAACCGTGTCAGTACCTTATCCCGGTGAGTTTGCACTTCCTTTAAAAGAAAATCAAATCTTACTTTACTTATTTACCTTTTTTTTGGATATTTAGGTTGCGAATTCTTTGCGGAATTTAGGGCCAACAATTACAATGCAAATGGACTTTTATATAACTGGAAACAGCCGTTTGTCGATGCAATTTTAAGTATTCCTAACGAGAGTTTTACTTCTAATTTGGACATCGATTGGCCAAATTATAAGGTATTTGCCATTTATAACAGTCTGATATGAAATTATTTTTAAGTCTTTATTTACATGTAGTTTCTGTAAACTTCTTTCTTTTAGACTTGGGATTTGGTTAAACTGACCCAAAACTATTTAAAGCTGATGCTCAGATATGCCAAGGATGGTACGTTACTCCATGCCATTTGACACATCACTTCTTAAATAACTATTAATTTGGATTAATTTCTATATTTGCAATTTTGTCTGAATGTAAAGTTTTGTCATTCATGTTTTTAAAAAAAAATCTTCATTGCATAATCGCTTCTGACTATTTCTTTTGTTATCGTTCTGTCCAAAATGTTAATCAACGTATGATTTTATTTATTTAGGAGAGAGCGGCTTTCTAGTTCATTGTATATCTGGTTGGGATAGAACGCCATTATTCATCTCATTATTGCGCTTGTCATTATGGGCAGATGGCGAAATTCACAAGTCTCTTAATACCCTGGAAATTCTATACTTAACGTTAGCGTATGATTGGTATCTATTTGGGCAAGTACTAAAAGAAATAATTCAACTCTTCCTTGAAAATTCATTGCCTACAGAAATTATACCCATTTGGGCAAAATCTGGGACTTGCAGTTTTAATAAATCCTAATTACCTTTGAACTTCTAGGCACCATCTACCTAATCGGTTTACAAAGCATGAAGAGGTTAATATACTTGCAGTTCATTCCTATGTTGGAAATTATGAATACCTAAAATATACTCATTTCCCAAAAGTTTTGCTCATTTTCATTTTGTTTTTTTTGCAGATTATGTTTTTCTGCTTTGAGTTTTTAAAATATATTTCGTCTGAAGAATATTCTGTTCGTAAACGTAAACTTAAACAAAAAGAAAGAAAGCCCTCAGAAAATGACGTGATGTTTCAAGAACCCAATCCCAACGGTATGTATACTTGATATTCTGTTGGCATAAAATTTCATCTATTCAATTGTTTGTTAATTTTTAGTTTGCTTAGATTCGAATGACAGGCTTGGTAGTGACACAAGTTTAAACAGTTCCTGTAGTCAAGATGGTCCTCCAACCTTTTTTACCACAGCTACATATGATAATGATGAATCTGCAGGAACATTAACAAGGTTTGCTATATAGATGGTCGTAAGATAATTTGTTATTGACCAAGTAAACTCTATTTTAGAACATTCGTAGATAGTTCTAAAACTTGGAGTAGATTAATTCATGTGTTGCCTAAACTTGGATGTATACCACATTTTTTTTCTTGAAAAGCCAGTATAGAGTGCACCTTATGTTTTACGGTTTATTTTTAATCTAGAACAGAAAGTAAAATATTCCCAAATTAAAGATATAAATTTATTCTTACATAGCCCCTTATTTTAGTATTATTGGCCATGTTTTAGGAATATGCCAGTGAGTAGGCTTGCACATCTGTGGCAAAAATGTATAAAATAATCGGAACATTTAGTCACAGGTGGACAGTGTACTGCTTAAAATTTGCGCAATTTGGCTAACACTTATCTAGGCTATATTCAAATCTTTAATTATTGTTCATTTAGTGCCGTAAACCAACCCAAACCACCGACCTTGCACACTGTGACGCGCAAGACCACATCACCTGTTGCTGTTCCAGCACCTTCGGCCAAATCGTCCCATGCCTTTGCACCTGGATTTGAGTGGTAATATTGACTGTTTTCGGTACACAGTAAATTGGAAATAGTTATTAAATACCGGTTTTAAATAACGAGTTTACTGTTTTTAAGCTGGCAAAAAGTCAGTGCCACGGGGAGTGTTACCGAAAGCGTCACATCAAGCATCATTGGTTCTACGCCAACAAGGTATTCGCTGTCATCTCAAACCCCTAACTCCGACAATTCAGTCAATTCTAATCAAGGTCGCAGTAGTTTAATGTAAGTGTTACCTGGTATTTATTCTTTCATAAAATTCAAGCACTAACATTATTTAACTAAACTTGTTCGACTTTTTAAAAATTGTGTAATTCGGTCTGATGCTTATCTGTTAATTTTACTCGCCAGGCGCGGTGATGATACCGATAAAGGGAATTTGAAGACACTGAAACCTCCCATAATCTCCAGAACAGCACGATTGATAGAAGTAAGGGAGATTTTTTACAAACTTTATATCAATTGTCTGGGTAAAGGGAACCTTGCCGACCAGGCAACTGGTGGAGGACTTTCCGGCCTTTTTGATCACTTTGCAGAAAAGGTTGGTATAAAATCTGGCAAAAGTGCTCCTTGATGACGTTTACAAGTTTTCTTTCTAGTCTGCCATTACCTTTCCTGCAAATATATTTAAACGAAACTGCCTTACATCATCATTAAGCATATATATGCAGGTTGCTTTTATTTTTATACCAATGTTTGCGTACCATTTTGGCTCTATAGGTTTAATACAATTGTAAAAATGTAAGGTATTTTGAACTCTTTAAATTGATAAACAAATCAAAATCACTTTTACAGTTGGTAAAATGCATTTTCTTAAATTGTATCATAAGTTTTAGTTTGTTCTAATTTTTAAATATAAATTATTGTTGATGCACAATTGATACTACATGATAGCATAGTTTCTATAAATGATATGCAGTTGACCTGATTGTTATAAGAAAATTTCACGAATTCTTGGCCTACACTTTCTACGTTTGAAGTTTTTTTCCAAAATGCTAATAGCTATTATTTTATTTGCAATGTTTTGGGTGTTTCACAAAATTCAACTTGTTTTTCTTTTTTTGCAAATGTAAAATGTAATTTCCTCTTGTAATATTCGATATGTTTGTTTAATTAAATTTTATAAATGAAAAATGAGCATAGAACTTCAGTTTATTAAACTTTACTTGTGTCATGCATTGAAATGTGGCATTTTGAAATTAGTTTTAAATCCAAATAACAAGGTTTCACTTTCATTACAAAGTCTGTGTAGTTGCGCCCCAAAAATGTGGATCCATTTTATCTAAACAGTCAAGTTTTCCATCTGTTTGGGATTTAATAGAAACATCGAACCAGTTAAGCATGAGAACTGTTTTGTTTGATCATCTGCTCAAAGAAAAGTAATTTATTTTGGTCGAGTTTATTTAAGTAATTAAAAGTGAATGTTCTAATTGAGATCAAATCGTGTAAATTTCATCTCTTTTTTCTAATGGAGTATTGTTTGTTATAATTTAATTGCATTGACTGGCATTAAAAACTGCAGTTGTTATTTTATTATCTCGTGCATTGCTTATGAACATGGCACATGGATGATTTTTAACTCTAAACAGTTTGTAAAATACACATATACTCAATCGTGTATAAAGATAACGTACAATGTCAACATTAAGTAAATCATGGTTAAACAGAGCTCTTGGAATTGAACAAGGTGTTTCGAGACAAGATGCATAGAATCCATAAAACAAACTTGAATTATGAGAAACATCTGATTGTTAATCGCTTTAAAAAGCTGATAAAATTGTACGAGCTATTTCTTCTCGACCACTTCTGTTCGTAGCCGTGCGGCTAAAGCGCGTCGTGCGGCCAATACTTCAGAGGTTGTGCTGTTACCGTTATCTTGGTTTTCCAACACTTGTTTTGCCACTCGTGCCGAACTAGGACATTTTCTCGTGTTTGCTTCTTTTTGGAGTTGTTCCTTATGGTCTTTATGCTTTCTGGCCAGTAACTTGTCCCTTTGCAACTGTAGGTATGCTCTCCTTTTCTCAATATCATCTGAGGTTGCAGCCTGTAAAAATTTTTTTTTAAAGTAAAATGTGCAGTCTCGGTGATCAGTCAGCATTTTTGACTTTATTACAATACCTTGTTCGTCAGACTCTCTGTTTCTGATATGGGGTTCTCATCATCTGTGGCACTAGCCAAAGTGTATTTGGTCGGTTGTTCTTGCATCGGCGAGGTTTTAGTAATTCCGTCTTTTATGGGTTTTGTGGAATTTTCATCTGATGGCTCATTCAATGACAACTTAATCGCCTGTTTGGCAAATTCGATAACAACAAATTCCTAAGCAAAGTTGTTCTTGATTAAAATTATATCACACATACACACCTGTTCCAAAAGTTTGGATTCTCTCAACTTTTCTGCTTCCAAGCGGTGTTGTTCTTCTTCTTGTGTTTCTTTCATGATTTGTTCCAATACGTCTTTCTCTCTTTCAATTTCAAAGTTGGACTTTTGGTGCTCTTCAAACGATTGTCTGATTAAAATTAAAATTGTCACATGTTTGTACATGCTTTTATAACAAAATTTACAGACGAGAACTTTTCCTCTTAAAACCCGAATATAGTTTTAGGCAACTAAGCTGAATTTGTCTGCTAACCTAATGGCCTCTTGTAATTCGTTTTCATCACCATGTTGCCTGGCCCATAAAGCATGAGTTTGTGCTCCACTTCCTTCACGAGAATTTAAATATTCCAAAGCTTGAAGCTGAAGAGCTGCGTTACGTCGGATCATCATCTTTACAAAAACATCGTAATCCTCAGCTGCCCAGATTTCCTCAAATATCGTCTGGAACATTGAAAATGTTAGACTCGGTTCATTCATATACATGTAGTTTATCTCCTCCACTTTTCATTACCTCCTTCAGCTGATAGGTCTTGATGTCCACCTCTGCATCATTGCAGGCTTTTGCGAATTGCTCGGGTGTGATTCCTAAATCCTGCATAAATCCACTTAGCATTGAATCTACCTACAATAAATACATACAATGTAAATGATAATTGAACAACGTTACCTAAACTAATGACGTCACTTAATTTGCTGATACATTTTAAAAAAAGTAATTAAATTTTAAAAATCTACTTCTTTAAATTCGGTTTCTTGGAGCTAATCGGAGCTTATAATTTCGGATATGCATTAATAAAGAAAATATATTTCTAAAATAAAATCACTATATCTTTCTTTGTTGTGTGATTATTACTGGTAGGAATATATCTTATTTGAAATTATAGATTTATTATTAGAAAATAGAAATTTCAAATTTAGTTTTCATAATTCTGCTAATTTTAATTGGCATAGTAAACCATAAATTATTTTTTTTAATGAGTTTCAATGTTGTACTTAAAAATGTACTGCGTTGCTAACATTTATAATCTTATTTGTTTATGGCATTGATAGACTCAAATGATCTGTATATTGATCGATCTATAAAATGCAATTTCTTGGAATGACACAGTACTTGTATATTTTAAGATAATTATTAAAATGTTTAGGCTATGGTAATGTATTTATCTCTAACAATAACCATAACTAATTTTTAAATGCTGCATTCATTTAGTATATCTTTTCTAAAAATGGTTGTATAGTATTATTCATAAGATCTACATATTGACCAGGTCTCTAACACGCAATTTATATATAAAATGCTGAGGCTTAATTACCATATGCTTATATTCTTCATGAATTTTATGATATTCTTCATCGTGTTTTTCATTGGCTTCAAACACTGAAATTTACAATATATTTTGGGAACTGGTAAGTAATATACTAGTAGAAAAATAATTGATGAATAATTAAGAGATCTTACCCATGGATTTATTTTCAATAAAATCCTCCATTGGAATATTCCAAATAAGGCTGGTTAAAAAGCCCACCAGAGATTCAAAAACCCATGCATTATCATCTTCCACATTATTTTTCTTAATATCGCTAATGGGATTTTCCCGAGAAGATGCTTCTAGCTTATTTCCACTCATTGTACATGTATGTCGCACTGTCAACTTGCAAAATGAAGATAAATTTGCTATTTGTAAACAAATGAAGTTGCCATGGTGATGGCTATGACAATGCCTATGGTATCAGATAATTGGATATTACAGTTAATTTATAGCAAAAAACTACAATGCTATGTATTATATTGACACTTAGATTTTACTGCAGAACTATTTAAATACAGCTCACATAAGTTTTTACAGTAATGTTGAAACAAATAGTTTTGCCACTGAACTGCAATTACATTTAGTCAACCTTGCATTTAGTTTACAGCAGTTTATTTCATAACATTATTCTGGTTCTGTTAAGTTGCTTTTTTTAATTTTTCAGTAACATGTAATAATTTTAATATAATTTCAATTAATTTATTCGAAATATATAGTTAAGGGGGAACTGAACTGCTTGTTTTGCTATGGGGAAATTTTAAAACATACTTTTAAAAAAACTACTTGTTATAA